>CM029530.1:32741260-32935786 GCA_017141395.1 Laodelphax striatellus | reverse complement strand
TTAAAACTCATGTAAGCAATATATTGAAAATAAAGTAAGCGTTAATATTAAAATTTATATTTTTGAATGTAGATATGGAATACAATATTATTCATAATCAATATATGTTTTTAAATTCATTTTTTTCCAATTCCAAGAAAAGTTTTGATTTAGCAGTCGAGTGTTGTAAAACGATTGACCACACTAATCAAGAAATAAATAATTTTTTATTCTCCTTTCCAGACTAGGCTTTCCAGCATTATTTTTTTGAAGTTGCTGAATCGATAAAATTGCTTCTGTTTCTTAGATATCAACAGACATCGTTCAATAGGCCAGACGTACTAAACCATCCAGATGTAAGAATGAAAAGAGAATTATCAATGTTCACACTAGAGAAAATGAACTTCCCACCGTGCCCAGTGATAAACTGAATTTAATGTAACACCTATCGATATTGATAAACTCATTCATTCTCAAAAGTAGATGGAATTAATCAAGAGTATTCATCCCTCTATTAGATACCTAAAGGAAAAATTGTAGTTGATGAATGTGGTACACGCTCTTGAGAAGTTATGATTTAAGCTATATAAAGTTTGTTTTAAAGTGAAGATTTGTGAAAATTATCTATCCCTGGAATTAAAACTTGCATGGTAGGATAATAACGTTAAACTGTTTTAAAAATTAACTAGAATCTTATTCTGTTTTACCACAACATTTATCATGAAAGATATATTTCAATAATGACTAAGAGAGTACATCAAAACATACTGAATAGTTACATCAGCTATAAATATATGATAAAATACCATTAAATTTACGAAAATTATTAAAAACAATACCTAGCTTGAGACATCAAATATTTGAACTTTGCTGATTTGGATGAAGTCATCATCCTTGGACTGGATACACTATTATCAATCACAGTTAACTAAACATTACAAAACGATTTCACAATCATGAGATAGGCCTACAAATAATCCAATACATAATACTGTACTAGTAAAGTCCAAGCTCCACGGATTCAAATATCATTCATTTCCAATGCGTTCCAACCTTGTATTGATGCTATAAAAAATAGTCATTGATTTCTATTACAATATACTATAGATTATTGTGATATGTTACTCAAAGCATGGACACATTAATATACGACTATTGAAATCAATCTCAATAATAATTCTTCTTATGGACTGATACATGTTAAAAAGATCACTTCACTTGTCTCAGATCTAGATGGACAAAAACCAACTATGATATAATAATACAATTGAACACCTCTCATTTATTGTTATTAAAAGTTTTGTACACAAAAACGATTCGTCATAATGATTATTGGTTTTATTAACATAGGAGGAAGTAATGTGCCAATTGTCAATCTAAAATTAGGAGTGAATCTAAGAAGAATAGTTTTATGTAAATAATGCTAAAATTTCGTTATTTTGACATTCATACAAAATATAATAGGCTAAGTAACGCGTTTTCAAACAGGTTAGATAATGCTCAAATAACAATGGAAAAAGCATTCTTAATGCTTTACAGCAATTAGAATTCAGAAGAAACTATCTATGTAGAAGGTACAAAAAATTGAGATAACTCCAATAACATTATGAAAGACTTATTTTTTGAAGTTGGGATGATTCTGAATTGAATTAAGGTCTGTAAACTCGCGTTACATTACAAATCTTAATATTTCATCAAAGGAATATGATCAAAATAACTTCCATGTTCAAATTTTTCAAGTATTTCAAAAAATTGACACATTACTTATTGAACAAGATAAAAAATGATTACTTGATACATAATCGTATAATAAATGATCAAGAATCTACAGCATCACAAAATACATAAATGATACCTTCGAAGATAGTTCTAGAATTAACATGGACGCTTGACAATCAAATTCACATAAGTACGAAACAAGGAGTAACTAGGATATTTATAAAATGAATAACAAATTTAATAATAAGACAGTTTGTAATAAATAGCACTACAATAATGAAGCAAGGAACAAATATAATACTGGTAACGAATTTCTCGGACTAAGTTTGATTATATTATGGTATAAAATGTAGAATGAATATCTACAAGTTCTTAATTTTAACAAGCTCAAACTCAAGATAATTTCACCAAATAATAAAAATTCAAGTACATTTAGAATGGAATTCGCGAGTTAACAAGCCTCATTTTCAAAAAAATGTAGAATCTTCAACATATATTCATAGGTTACACAGAATGCTCACAAAATCAAAGGAGGGACAAACGATCATTGTACATATCCTACGAAAACTCTTTCCACACAGTGATCATATACACGTGAAAATTTAAATATTATTACCTAATTTTTGTGTAAAACTGAAAAATAACTCAAAAGAGAATAGCATAATACTTGAGATGATTAAAATTTCAATTTGGTTGAAGAGTTTGAACTTGAAAATTGGTTCAAAGATAGGAACTTAGAAAAAATGACTAGAAAAAATTTAATATAGTAGGATAAATTTTTTAAATAATAAAACTAAAATATAAGTCTCATTAAGAAATAAAGTTATTTACTCAACATGAAAACGAATGTATCTCTTTGCTATCTGTCAAGTTATTGACTACCAACAACTTTAATAAAAATTCTCATGACGAGAATGGAAGTTTATAATTATTATACAACCTGATCTATCCACTCAAAAAACAATATGCATGGTACAGTGTCTCTGAGCAACAACATAATATTATGTGAGCCGAGTCAAGATTGGAAATTGAGTCAAAAAATCTCAATTACACCTAAACCTAATAAGATGCTTTTTATGTTGCAATAAGCCAAAAGATTCATAAATACTAGGATACCCCACTACGCTAGAATTTCATCCCTAGGATATCCTACTATTCATCCGGTATACATTTTCTCAGGTCACCAAAAATGGACTCACCTGATGGTGAGTGTGATTTATTGAATGATGTAACCAATGAGAAAAATCCATTTTAAACCTAATACTATAGGTTCAATTTAATATAAAGTGAAGATTGGAATGAGATTTGACGATTATTTTTGCTGCAATGAAGAGCATTAGCTCACTGACCAGAGTACAAGACCACAGAAAATTCTATCGTCATAACAAATTAATATCAAGTATTATAAAAGTTTTGCTAAGATGGGAGTTCTTGGTTAGCAGTTAGCATACATAAATTTCATGCTTATTATTTAATAATTACAATTAAAAATAAAAGATAAAAGTCGGAATCTTATTTTCAAATCTCAGAGAAATTTGCATTCTATCAGAAATAAAATGATCATCAATTTAACGGGGTTGATAAAGAGGTAATATGAAGTGCAGAAATTACCTATCAAGGAAACAGAAAGATAAAATTGAAAAGTTTTAAATGAGCATATAAAAAATAAATTTATATTTTTTATCGTCTCACTAAACATGACAATTTTTTTGAAAAAAAACTTTTATTCTAGTGGCACAAAATATGAATAAAAAAGACGATAACATAAAAATACGATTGATGCTAGTTAAAGGAAAGTTTATCTTGTGCATTATACACATCAATGGTGTTTTTAAAACTAAATCTAAAAACATACTACCGTATTAGTATGTTTCAAGTATACATCTAAATTTTTAATCATCTAAATTTTTGTGATTTTTTCGTTTATTAATCATACTACAATCAAACTATCTTACCATAAAAATATGAAGCTTTTTATTTCAATTATATTAATGAATGAAGAACACTTTTAACAGGAATTGAAACCTGCATTTTATGATATGGTATCAATGGAATCTACACACTTCTAATGATTAGATTATTGTTTAATCTTTGATGAAAGACTCGATACATACACTTTTATGAAGATAACTCCGAATGACTAGATAGAGTATTTAAGCTAAGAGCAGAAGTGCTACAATATTTCTAACAGTATCTAATAAATGAGTAGAATATTTGAGTACAAAAATGGTTGAATATTATTTCAGAGTTCCTCAAACATCGCAAGTACCCACGTAATGAAACCTGATTTCATTATAATAGTTCCTTTTCAAATTTCTTACGATTTACATTAATGTAAAGCAATATGAATCAAAGAAATAAAAATTCGTTATATTGATGAGAATAATTATACAGTCAACATTTAATAATTAGATTTTTTTTAATTGATTTTAACTAGACAAGAAGAGCAGTTTGAAAGATAATAGAATAAGATAAAGGAATAATTCAATGGACGCTTAAAAACACAAAATACTTGTGGTGTCCACTTTTTATCTAAAATTTAGGCCAACTGCTTACAGACACCTTGTAAATAATTGAAAACATGAAATGTGAAGTATTTCTAAGCCCAATTTGGGCGAAGAAGTATTATTGAAGAAATCTACTGTATATGACGAAATCTATAGTAAATGTCCTATAGGAAATGTACCCGGCGATGACCGGTTAAGTATACCACGCTCAACACGGCTACTGAAGGATACAGTATATGTAAATACCAACGAATATTGAGGATACCAAACAGAAACAAACAACATGTTTAGAAATGAGAAGGAATGTAAAAGTACATAGTATAGTAGTGGATGACTACTTTCATCAATTACTGATAAATAAGCATTAATTTCCAAAAATACGCAAACCTATCTAATTTTCTTTATTTATCTTAAAAGTATTTTGAAACTACCCTATCTAGTTATCAATGACCTATGAATTTCCAGAAAGACTGATATGACCGACATAGGTACTTTTTTTATAGCAACAGCAATCGAAGACAGGCAAAACTCTAATTAGAGTGCTTTACTTTATTAATTTTCAATTACTTTTATAGTGCTTTTGAAATGAATTATATCCTCTACACCTCTACAGCAATAAAAGAAAAGTAGGATATACTCATTGTTAAGCTATGCCAGTTGAAAAATGAAACAATTAACCAACCGGAGGAAACAATGAATAGCAAATATTAAGATCTAAATGTTAATAGATGACTTAGCGAAAATAACAACAGAAGAAGTATTGAATGACTGAATAAAAGTATTTGAAAAAAGATTAACTATCGGAAAATTCAAATTAAATTTCAGTACATCTCCCAGATACACTTAAAACTGTAAAATAGCCTTTTTGTTGAAGAAAGATAATTTTTAGATCATAAAACAATTTTCTGGCAAGTCAGAAAGTGTTATAAAAATTTTAATAGAAGGTTTTTCATAACCATTCTTCAACAGAAAGGAAAAAATAAAGTACAAAAATGTAATATTTTCAGAATAATTACTATAATAGTAATTTTACTATTTTTATGCGAATCTTGAAAGTCCATTAGATAGTATATTGAGTACATACAATATTACAGAATATTCGGAGTATATTATGCATAGAAAAGTCTCAATAAATTCACAACAGTCAATTTAGAATATTTTCAAAATGGAAACTATATTCATTCCAATACCATGCTTAGAATTTCCAAAAATCCATAGTTATCACTTCCAGTAATCAGAAGGAGGTTTCAAATCTATTTGAAATTTTAACAGTAAACAAATGTAAAAGGATGATCCCAAACTAAGATTTAAATCAGAGAGTTGAATGTTTCAAATAATTTTATAAATCTAGTACTTCCCACAATATTTTTTTGTAATGAAATGGAGAGTCAAAATGGAATGGAATGGAAGTTTACAGTAGTGAAGGGAATATTGACGGCAAGGTATTTGTATGCCCCACTTACTGAACCCCACTATTAAGAAATCAAATCAAGTTTTTATCCCCACTAATGAGAAATAAAGATGATGATTTCTTGTTCCATTTACGAACTGCGATGTATATACTTTTGATTCACTTTCCTATCGACATGCAGTCATTTTGTAAGTAACAAATTTGTTTCATACATTTAAAATAAAATGACTGCATGTCGGTAGGGAAGTGAATCGAAAGTGATGAGGAATATTGAAAAAATTGAGAAGTAAAAATGAGATCAAAATAACGAAAAAAGTGAGTATAATAGTAAAGAGCCAATTATTGTCAGTCTGAATTTCTTTAACGTGTTATTACGGTAGTTTATCTAATATCGTAGATGTAAAGAAGAATTCGACAACCAATCTGAATTATGCTTACACATTCGCGTTATCAATCTACTGCAAATCACTGTTATTTCAAGTACAGCGTTATTACTAATTATTATCAATATATTTTATTTCAATTATAAATATATCATCGAAGGCTTCAATTGAATGTATAACTCCACAAGATAAACCTCCATATTTTTAATAATAACTATCAAAATGACTAGATTTTCATTTCATACATACACCTTTTCGTTTCTGGTTTAAATTCAATAATAATTTACAGCCGAGAACTGAAATCAGTATCGTATTATTATAAATATTACATCGTTAAATCACTGACTAGACTAAACTTCATTGATTGTGAGCAAAAAATGAACAAACGTTGAGTGTCTAGAACAAATGGCAAATCTGTTCTGATCAATGGATGGCGACTAGTATTATTTGAGGCGCTGGGTGACGTTGGCCAGAGCCACGGCGAAAGCCTGCACCGCTGAGAACGGATACTGGAAGTCCAGGGTGTATGCGTTGCCATCGATGCGGCCGAACTGCATCACCTGAATCATAGTCAAGCGTAATGAAATACCAGTCGTTGATCAGCTCTTACATCGTCATGAGATAGGGCCCAGTTTTTATATTGATATAAGTGGAAAATATATTTTTTGAACAATCAAATTAAGGTTTTTGCAAACAATTTCCTACTTAGATCAATTATGTTCAATTAGAATTGAATTAGATCAAATCTATGTTCTTGATAGTCAACGATATAAAATATCTGTTGCTTGCAAGTTGAATAAACTGCAGTAATTAATCAATTATTTAGGTATACAATATTATTGACATTCACCTGTTTTCCACGGAATTCCACTTGAAAGTTTTTGGCAGATTCTTGAGTGACACGGCCCCCGAAGTCTAGCTGGTATACTTGGCTGGTCTCATTCCACATGGGAGCTTTGTTGTGCATCACAAATTCTCTACGCTTCGAAGTCAATTCCAACTAAAAAAATCAAATTTTGAAGTTAATTTAATGCTCTAATATAAAAACTTACTCAACTGAAACTTTCATAATGCGAAGTACCATGATTTATGATGAATTGTAAATAATAATAAAACACATTTTAAGATGCCAGTTTTGAAGGAAACTTGATTCTCATTCAAAAGTACAATACTGAATGGTAATTAGAGTGAACGGTAGATTTTACGTTGAATATCTTGTATGCTGTATTTTTTACTTTCATTAGAGAATGATTAATAGCAGAGATAATGAGACTTGATTCTCATTCAAAAGTACAATAATAATGAATAACATAATAAATATCTAGTGTATCTTCATTAGAGAGGATATATTCTCAGAGATAATGAAACTTGATTCTCATTCAAAAGTACAATAATGAATGGTAATTAGAGTGAACGGTAGATTTTACTTTGTATATAACGTATGCTGTATTTTTTCACTTTCATTGAAGAAGGAATAATAGCAGATTAATTAATTGTAGAAAAAATATACAGAGTGGGTCCAACTTTCTACACAAGTCCTACGATGATTAATTAAACGAAAATCCAAATACGTAACAATAAGTAGTACGTAAAAATAGCCATGTTTGATAAATATTTCTTCCAAATTTTAAGAGCTCCTGATAGTGACATGTTCAAACATACAATATTAGGAATATTACTCTATTCCTAAATATTAGAAACTTACTTTATTCCTTAATTGAGCTTTCTGGAAACTTTCCAGGTCTTGATATTCGTTATCGGCACGCCTTCTTAATCTTCTTGACAACAGTGGTGAGTTCAATAAGCGTTTTCTGGAAAAAAGGTCATGAAGTTGATTTAACTATGACAATTCAGTACATAGAAATAAACAAGAAAACATAAGTTAACAGGAAAATTCGATTTGTACACTATTTAACTGACTATTTAGAATAATATATCAATTTAGACACGCAGCATGATGAACAAAGTAAAGAAATGGTCTCCATTCATTGTGTGTGAAAATTAATAAACAAAATTGTCTGAACAAATTGAATCCTACCCATTCTTAATAAATCCTGAATGCATCTGGACTAAAGGTACTAAAATGAAAGTGTGTATTTTTCTGGCATATCGAAATCTTCTTTCTTTAATATCATCAATAGATTACAACAGTAGGCTTTTATGCACCGTGGATTGTCATTTTAATGCACTATTTCTCGAGTGTATCGAATGATTTTTATTATTTTAATTTTCTGATGTCATGTATAATATTTGTATTTGATAGTTTGTGTTTGAAATAATTATATTTATAACTTCATGTTACATTTCGTGAAAAAGCTAATAAAAGTAATATGATTTTTTCTCAAATCATGAACTTTTATTTAGATCTTCACAGAATAAATGTTCAAAATATTACAAAATCTATTTACCTGCAAGGAAACATCCTGTGTGCAGGAAAGAGTTGCTAATATTACACATAAATAAAAACCTTAATGAACAGTCAAGGAAAAAGTAATAAAGAGATTTTTAATAAATATCAAGGAGAAGAGAGAGAGAGAGAAAGAGTGTGAGAGTATCAGAAGGTGAAAATGAAAGAGGAAGAGAAGACCGAAGTATTTATTTGAAAAAACATATTTAAAATATGTGAATAAAATATTTGCAATTATTGAAGTAGAATAAAAATAATTTTATCGTGAGAAATTGTTTAAAATTTGATTAGTACGATTTGATAACAGAGTTGTTCTCCAAGCAGCTCACCGTATGGGAGACGATGACAGGTTGCGCTTCTTTTTGGTGGGTGCGGGACTGGATGGCGAGCTGCGCGGGTTGTTGTTGAGGGGCGGCTTGGCGATTTCAGCCAGGCCCAGTCGCATGTCGGACGAGTCCAGGCTGCGACTCTTGCCGCAGTGCGTCAGTCGCGGCGGCTTCGACTGTCGCACGAGCACCAGACGCGTGTTGGTCTGACCTGACTCGACCAGATCCAAGTAACCGACGCTACAGCTACGGACCACGCCACCGCGACGCGGACTACTGTCGTCTCCGACACCCCCAAGGCCTCCGTCGCCGCCCCCCAAGCCGCCACCGCCACCACCACCCCCGCACTCGCAGTCGCGGAACGAGCTACGCGTCATGAAGCACTCGGCGCCTCCGCCTCTCGCCATCATGCCAGCCTTGCTGCCGCCGCCGCTACGACAATGGCATCTCGCACGAGACAGTGGCGCTACTGGGGGAACGATGCCGCCTGTGCCGCGCGGCTCTAGCCCAGGACCTGTCGTATCAATGCAATGTTAGTTTCAATCAAAAGTTAGTTATCAATAGTGGCATAAGTTTATTTCGAAAAAAATTATAATATTATCCTTACCATTACCCACGCACAAGCTAAGAGCTTATGTAGGCATCATCAGAGCAAAAAACTGAAATAATAAAAAACTGCCTAAGACTCAATACAATACTAATTAAGAAGAAGATTCTATCACTGTCATATATAAATTCAATCTGGAAAGTAGAACAAATATATATTATGAGAGAAATGAAGTAGAATTGTTTATTATAATTTTAATAACTTGAATCTAACTAAAAAGGGTTTGCTATCACTATCATATATAAATTAACGGTAGGATTAGAACAAATATATAAAATTAGAAAAAAATGGGGTATCATTCTTTATTAGAAAAATTCTAATTAGCTAGTAATGGCTAGCATTCCAGAGGATGAGAAATAATTATTGTTCGAACAATTTTTTGTGGAATTAGGTATAGACGGATTTGAAAATATTACAAAACTCCCTACAATGTAAAACGGAATAAATCATCGCAGCCAATCATCACAATTTCATTTTCTAAAAAGAACTAATAAATCGAATGAAATCCACTATTACACAGCACAGAACATAACAACAGAAAATTCCATAAATTAGCTCGAATTCTCTTACATTGAAAGAATCACTTTTATTGACTGAGTGGCCAATATTAAGCAAGCGAATCCGTAATTGGAATAAGTTAGGATTTCAATAACTAAATGAAATTAGCTTACAATAATTTCTCTGAAGGTGGAAACACAGCCAAAGGGCATTGTTTATTCCAACTTGAACATTACAAAATACATTATTGAATGAATAGAAAACACCGATTGCTAATAACAATAATATAAATGCTGGAATCATAATTTTGTTTGGAAATAGAGAAACTTATCCATAGAAAAATGTTGAAGTGAATTATTTAGATAATGATTAAATAATTCTATACAGCTGTAGGTCCATTCATATCTCGTCATTATCATCTTTTTCATTACTCACACACAAGTTAAGAATTTATGTTGGAATCAGCCACAGCAAAAATAAACTAACCATCATCCTCGTCATCGAAGTGACCGTGACTGTTGTTGTTGTTGGTGATGTGCGAGGTGGTCAGCTCAGCCGGTCCATCGCCGGCCATGAGCAGAGTCATCTGACGAGGCTGCAGGTGCAGCAGTGACGTCTTGTACGTCACCTGACCCAGATTGGTTGCCAGTCCTTGCGACACGCCTTGTATCCGAAACTTCGTGCCCCAAATATTCGATGTCACTTCGGCTAATTTCAGGTCCTGAAATGAGATCGAATTGTGTTGATAGAATTGTTTATCTTAAGAGAATATTCATCTGGTACTAATTTTTTTATAAATACCAAGTAAATAATGATGTTCAATAATAACACCAAAAATTGTATCCAAGATTACAATGTAATTAATTATTAATTTCTTGAAGCTTCACACTCAGGGAGGGAGGAGTTACATCTGGTTACCCCTTTGTAGATAATGCTGACTTAGAATTCTATTGGTTTTAATAGTTTTTAGTCAGTCTCCTGTCACATTCCGTAACGAGCACTTGCCTCATCTGTGTTATGTAATTTGTGTTAAAAATGAATACTTATTTTAAAAACGCTCTTGGTTACTCCAGTTCCTTAACTTGACTCATTCATTAAATTTTAAATGTGACTAATATAAGGTCATGAATAATTATATTTTTAAATAGGCTCCAGTTCCTTTTTGACTCCTTTGACTACTTATTCAACTTTTGCAGTTGCAACAAATAATTTTAAAAACCACGTCCGTTCTCAGACATCTATAACATCTATATTCTATGACTTCTATTGCATACAATTTTGTTTTTAATTTTGAAGTGTATGTTGATAATATATAATTGATACGTTAATAATTAATAAATGAATTAAAAAACTGAATTGATACTTTCTCAATTATCCACACCTACAGTTCTAAAATAGGAATTGAATATTAACACTTGAATCATAGATATTCTAGAATTTCCAAAGTAGGTAAAAGAATGAAAACAATGTTGCCTATTCCACAATGAATATATTTAAAAACATACTAAGTTTCGATGCTCATGGCATCATCTTCTGCGTTGAGTGATGTTACCTTAAGTGAATATTACCTCGGGTAGAGTATCGATGTACTGTTGCGAGTGGTTTTTACTGTTTTTATGTCGCCTGGTCAGCCTGGGACTGGCACAGCCGTCTTCTCCGTCCGAGTCGTCTCTGTCACTGCCCGTGCCATAGCCACTATTAGCATTCTGCAGTATTATGTGGTCGGATACACACGCCGAATCTACAACGATAATTAGAATATATTGATTTATTTTTAATCAATCAAAAAGATTCCTACAATGAAAAATGATCTACTTATACAGTATTTTAGATCATTTAAATTTGAACTATAAGTCTATAAGCTTTAAAATAAAATTTAGTGAAGTTTAGTTGTTCATTTGACGGAACTCAATAGCCAATCCGTTGCATTGATTCCGTTATTTGACTTTCGTGTGATAAACTGGAGAAGTACGATTTATTCATTCAATTAGAAGCGGTGGATATGTTGAATAAAAATAGTTGTACAGTACTGTCCTTTCTCACTAATCCTCAAAAATTGAAAATTATCGGCAAAGATTTGAAAATACTCAGATTATAATATTCTTAGATATTCCTAGAAGATTCTCAGATATTTGAGATAATGTAAGGTTTTGATCATAATTTAATAAATTACGATCAAATTATTTATGAAAATTAATTATTAAATTCTAAAAATAGACTGAATGAAAACTTGATATTGATTTAGATTATAGTCAGTACATAATAATTTATGAGATTAACATGATTCTCACAAAATCTTTAAATTTTGTTTAATGATGATAGAATAGAATAGAAAAAACTTTTATTCACTCAAAATTACATTACCTTAAGCAAGCCTCAAAAAGGCTGCTTGACAAGGTACATACAGACATGCGTAAATTCAACAGTTTTACAAAATATCAAGTACAAAAGTGAACAACGGAATTTACTAATAAACAACTAAAATTAACATGTTTAAAAAACTAATATTTGTTGATGATAATAATAATAACAACAACAATATTATGATTGATTAGTATATCTATATCACTGTAATTTTTCTTTTATCGTATGGCTTTTTATCGGTGGGGAGACCCTTACGGGTAGGTTCCACCTCGCCTTATTTTTGTGTCGGTCACCCATCCAAGAGCAGTCCTGAATGTTTGTTACTTAACCACATGATTACTCAGCAACCGCTTTCACCGAGCGACCACATCTTATGACTGTAATTGAAAAATTTAGTTATTTACTAGTCTATCAAGGGGAAGTTTAGGTTCGATTAAACACGTTAGAAAAATTATTTTAAAGCAGTAAAAGATTTATGAAATAATACTGAGCAATAGATATGAAAAATACTGAACGTATCCTAATGTGTAATTCCACTCACCACTTATTTGAGGATCGAAAATGACAAATTCAGGCTTTAGTTTACTGGTTCGTTTTCCTTTCAGGAGAGGAACTAGGCCACCGAGGTACTCTAGATAGAGCGTGTAGCAGTTGGCAGCAATGTCTTCTTCGTGACGAAGCATTGTGCAGTGTAGACGCACCTTGGGAGCTCTGCTCACAAACTCTCTCAGGCCAGATCCTTCTGGCACACAACACTAAAACACAAAACATTAGGTACATTATTTTCTACAAAATAAAAATTATAATTCTGATGATTCATTCATTCTAAGCTAAGGGCCATATTATACGAGGCGGCATTTCTCTGGGCCAATCACAGAGCACAAAATTCTAGCGTCAAATGCAACAAGGTAAGTATAATGTATTTTAATTACCTTGGTTTGCAACATGTAAGTTCCATTTACCGATTGATTTCAGCGATATTGCCGCCACGTCAATGCAACCTCATAATAAATTTCAATATATAAATTTTCAATTTCAAATTAGAAATTCATTCTAATATACGAATAAATAAGACTGTAGTTAAGGAAGCAGTTGACTTTGTGGCCGCACCGGTATCTAATCGCTTAGACTAGATAAGAGACGTGTTTAGCTTGATTTTTTCTGAAATGAATTATTTGTTATAGGTACTATTAGTTGATTTTATTGTGAATTCCTATTATTGTATGAGTTTAATCTAGATATGAGATCCTATGAATTCATTTTCACTATATTTCCTCTTTTCATCATATTTGTTATTTATTGTGTAGTCATATACCTACAGTATTCTCATTTTCGTAAATCATTGTGATTTATTAAGCAGTTGCATTGCATTAAAAACAATAATTTATTCATTTCAATCCAAGCTTGAGAATACAGATCTATCCATTTTCGTAACCGATAAAATCAACCATAAAATGGTGATGAGGATTTCACTCCTCACCCACAGGCATTTGCCCATGTGAGGAGCCGTTTAGAATTGTGCGTGAGTAATGAGAGAGGTCATGATGATGAGAGATGACGACAACTTTTCAGGCAGTCGGGAGTGACCGTTTTTGTTGTCTTAATCCGTTCTGTCAACTGGGATTGATCTCGGAACCTTTGGATTATCAATCCGACTCTTTATCGTCCTCGGTTACTCGGCCACTGATTATAAATTATTTTACTAATTATTTACTGTATATATCTTTGCAGTAGATAGATATTTTATTGATAACTGTCACTAGGCTGTCGCCTATTGTAACATTAATGCTGTACACTGTATACGAAAAAGAATAAATTTTATTTTAATAATATTAAATCAATTGAAACTCACACGAATGGTATGCGCAAACAGCTTTGAGACCAGTTGCTGTATACGCAGAGGCAGTGGTAGAAGGGGCACGTGGGAGAGACCGCCTTGCAGTCGGTTGTAGACCTGCAGACTGGAGAGCAGCTGGAGGGAGGCAATGCGCATCGACACCCACGCCATGTGCACCACGCAACCTGTCGCCACGAACAGCCGCTTATCGTTGTGGCCCCAGGTCAGCGCTGTCACCGGGTACTAAAAAAACACTCAAATTATGTTAGAAAATCCGAACAATTATAGTACTCGCACAAAGAGGAGAATCGGGCCTTAACTAGCAGTGCCGCCTGCAGTTCGATCGTTGTCACACTGTCGCACCATGTGACAGTTGACAGACTGACGATCCGCCTGCCGGATTCCCCATCCACTCACAGTTCACACTGCAGGCTGGGCATTTCAGTTCCGGCCTGCAAAAGATCCTAACTGCAAGTGTAAGGGAGCCCAGTGGAGTGAACTGCAGTCCAAAATTCAATTGGCTTTTCGTGCAACTGGCCGTTGGAGTATTACTGCATGTATAATAATTATTATTAAAGAGAATAATCAATAAATGATAGGAAGAATGAACTGGCATGAATCAGCTGTTGAAATGCTGTGATTAAAAAAAGCTAAATTCATCCCTGAACCCATACACAAATACATTCGTGTAATAAAAAACTCATGACGAGTAAAGATGGGTAAACAACCTTTAAAATAAGTTGTTTTGGATTCAAACCTTTGTTTTAAGTTTGGTTTTAAGTCAGGATTTTATCTCTCAAAATGGGTAAGATATTTTTACGCACCTGTCTCTTTAGATTCATTCTAGTTTATTGTAATTAAACTTGGTAAATTGATGTCTATTCGGTTTTTAATGGAGAATTGTTCAAAAATCTTTTGCAGTTATAGAAAGTGACAGTTGATTGCTGATAAGCTATAATAGAGGTTATTAATAAGAGAAGAATAATCTCATTGATTGTACTAAAAGTCACATGGTCATTACAATAAGATAAGTTGTAAAGAAAATATTAATAAAACACTGTGTCATGTATGTCTAGTGTTATGGATAATTCAAAGAGTAAAGCTGCGTTTACACCGGAGTTAATAACAATTTTTTTTAATAAAAGCTATTAGAGGCCGTGTGCCCACGGAACAACTGCTATCTGACTTCAGTCAGCAACCCAGCGTTGTCAGATGACATTGGCTGATAGGTTAGATTACCCGATTATCCGAAAAACAGCCAAATGTCATCTGGCAACGCTGGGTTGCTGACTGAAGTCAGATAGCAGTTGCTCCGTGGGCACACGGCCTCTAATAACTTTTGTTATTAACTCCGGTGTAAACGCAGCTTAATACTGAGATTACCACTTATATTCTCTAAAATTTTGTTAGTCCAACTGTATAATCTGATTAGTAAGTGATTCATTCTATACCCATGTTAATTATTAAGATGGAGATCATATCAGGAAGAATCAAAGTAAATCGAGGTATATTTTTTAAATTGAACACATATTAAACATTATTGAACACATTAATTTACCGGTGCTTGTGGTAGAAGGGCAGAGTACAAAAGTGTACCATTCAGCGTGTACACTTTGACCATGTTGGTGTATTCCGTATTGGCCACCGTGCCAGCAACCGACAGCAGCTCCCTCGAGTTGGACCACTCAAGGTGCAACGGATTAAGGCCGGTGTGAATCCTGATTGGAGATACGTCATCGTGCGTCTTCAGTAGATACACGTAGCCATTCTCCAGACTCACTGCGAGGACGTATTTACTGGTGTCTGAAAAACATTAATATTCATTATAAGTAGCGTTTCACGATAAACATTCCTTTGTTTTTAAATGGTGATGCATCTAACATACAATAGAAACCAGTGTTGATAGAGATGAATAATATAGTTATTGGAAGAAAACGATAAGTTTTCAAAGAATATAGTAAACACAACTATGATGAAAAAAAAAACAACAATTAAACTTTAAAATTTTTATAAAACTAAAAAAAAATGTATTAGTATTTTTAACTTCAGGATCTTCTAATATTTTATTGATACACGGATTTCAAATAGGCTGAGTTCATAAATAAGTGGCTAGAATTGTATGAGAAGAGATGGGTTTAATGAGAATATTATAAGAATGACAAACCATTGCAGAATAAAAATTTAGAAAATCATGATAAAGCTAGAAGAAAGCATGAATTAGATAGATTGACTAAAGCTAGAATGAAACAGCTAGCCAAACATAATTTAAAAACGTCTAAATGACTAAAAGTATAGCAAATATAATTCGAGTTAAGTTGAATTTAAATGGGAGAAGTGAGCATAAAATATAAACCTACTGGCAAAGGATAAGCATAGAATGCTGCATATTTTAGGGCAAAAAAATCCTAGTTTGTCCACTTTGACTCATAATGTAGATGTCCTTGGATTACACAATAATAATTAATGTATCATTGGTAATTTGTTATTTTGAATCGACGATCACATCAAGTTAGTTTTATGAAATCATATTTTTAATGTTAAATTAGTAATGAACCTTTAATATGTTTAAAAAATTCAAATTCTTTTTTCAGTAAGCAAATTTTTAATTTTCATCTGAAAACGAGGATGATATTTATGGAAAATGAACCGAGTAGTAAACATAATAAAACGCAAACAGTTCTTGAATACCGCCAAAAATCTAGATTGGGAAAGAGCAATATTTCTTGATGAAGCATGGATAAATAGCAACAGTCTGGGTGCAAGGAGTGAGATTAGGAATAAACATTCTAGAATGAAACACTTGGAAACTAAGCATAGAAGAAAGAAAAACTATATTGTATGTCACGCGGGGGGCGTGAATGGTTGGATACCAGCGGAACCATTAATTATGAAAGAGTCATACTTGGATGACACCTCCAAAATGAACGCTCAAACTTTCGAGTTTTGGTTTGAAAATATACTTTTACCATCTATAAGCGAGGAGCGCATAATTGTTATGGATAACGCTTCTTTCCATTCAAGAAGTCTCAACAAGCTTCCATGTTATAACAGCGATAAAACTGAAATAATTAACTGGTTGAATGAGCACAGCTTGGAATTTGATGACAATAATAGTAAATCGAGACTGCTTGAACGTGTGAGAGCTAATAAACATCTTCATAAACATAACTTCTACGTTGACAAATTAGCTGAAAGCTATGGACATACTTTAATAAGACTGCCGCCTTATCACTCAATGTTCAATCCTATTGAGTTAGCTTGGCTATGCATAAAGAAATACATAAGGAAGAAGAAAACTAACAACTTTGAAATTGAGAAATCTAGTTTTGAAGAGAAGATACTAGAGGGGATCAATGAATTCACAGTGGAAAAGTGGTTGGCGTCAATTGATTTCATCAAGAATATTTTACATCAAGTTTACAAAACAGAAAAATCGATTGGAATAGAAATGAGTTGTTATGATGAGAGCATATTCAAGTAAGTTTACATCCTCTGATAATGAACGACAGGATATGGGAAATATTAAAATTGAGTACACTTATTTTCTATACAGATCAAGTTTTAAATAAATATTTAATTTGGTTACTTTATTAAAAAAAATTCTTCTCGATATTACAAAGTACACTGATTCAGATTACCCTACGGATGTTTTATGTTAAAAAAGTGTACAGGTGGGCCAAAACTTATTAAGCTCAAAAAACTCCCTTGAGTTGAATTTACTAGTACATAAAGTTTGGAATAGAAATGCCAAATGCCATTGATATGATTAAAGCCATTTTTTTTATAAACATCCTAGAACATCTCCAATTTTCAACATCAGCTACTATAATAATAAATGACACAGTAGAAATATGCGACCCAAGATACTGAAAAAGTTATTAATAGATAAAGTTTTTAATTATTGAATTATCTTCGGAACAGTCTACAATAAAGTAGAGGCCACCTCCAATCTAATTTTATAAATCTGAGGATATAATACTTTTTTCTGAGGGTGATGAATGATGGCTAGTTAAACAAATAGACCTATCTATCCCATTTATTCATTGACTGATGGGCCACTATTTCAATTTCCAATCTCCTGACACAGTCTGTCTGGTATCCCCAGTCAAGGAGTGAAGGACGGACATCAAGTATCAAGTAAGTAAGTGAGATGATGAGAGAATCAACGACTGCTTTTTGGGCAGTCGGGACCGACGGCTTCAAGTACAATGGAGTGGCCCGAGAAAAATATTTTGGTTACAACTGTTATCAAACCTTACCCGAACAGCGATAAACCAACTCGGCTAGGGACACACCTTGAAGAATTGAAGTTTTCCTCTACCATAAGAAGTATACTCCCCAAAATTTGGCATAAATAATAAATTGATACAATTATTATATGCTAGAAGAGATTGACAGAACTAATGACAGCTACTGTGACCGTTATATTGGGCCAATTTGAATGCTGTTTGCGCCAAAAAGGTTAACGTTCCCTGATGTGCAGGTTTAATTGTATTTTTGATGGCAAAATGGTAGAAGCTCCACCATTCATCTACTAAAAAAACTGCTCTACCCTGCGTTCTAGATAGAATATTGAATAAGTTGGCGTCAAATTTTATAAAAGCAAGCGGCACTTCCCCTTTGGGTTTAATCCAGTATTTGGACTTACAATAATTATTTTGTTATTTGCTATCAGTACATTCTTTGAGACTACCTCGAACAAGTAGTCACTGTTTCGAAACTCATTACCTTGAAATTGGTAAATCTTTCAAATGAAAGTATTTAATGCTCTTACCTATGTTATCGTCACACTCCTCCATTTTGAATTTTTCACATGACCATGCCATTGAAACAATTCCAATCTGGTTGCACAGCTCAACTACAGCCACCATTGCACCATGGACGTCCATCACCACTATCTGTCCATTACTGGTACCAAAATACACCTATCGACAGAAATTTATAAGTATAACAAATAAATTAACAGGTTCACAAATAAGTGTAGGTCTAGTAGATCTAGCAGCGTGATAATTGTAATTTGGTTGTGGATGAGCAAAAAGTGGAAAATAAATATTGCATGCATTTTAAGTTACCCAAGTGGTGAAAAGTACAATATTTAGTTCCTGCGCTCAGGCTTATGCCTCTACAGGATTTTCCCTGATTTTGTATAAGTTTTGCATTACGTAATATTTGGGTGATAATGAGATATGACGATTTTTTGATTGATTCAATATAATTTATTTGAAGATATCTTTCAAATAAGTTTTGAAGAAACTTCAAAAATAAGAATAGGATCCTATAAATGGAGTCTAACCAAGTTTATGAATAATGGTGATCAATTATGAGGTATCGGTTGAATGTTTTAGATAGAATATACATTTAGGTCTAGTGAGACCCAATATATTTTTGACAAATTAAAATACGCTTATTTTTAGGATGGAAGATTTTCAATTACACTAAAACCGTACGATATAAATACTGAATTGTATTGAGTTCCAATGATATGGATATTGATTGATCAATTAGGTATTATTAATAAATTGAATAAATGATCCATACTCAAATTATATTTTACTGCGTTATTCTTGAAATCAGATATACTGCAGTTAATAAAATAAGATATTTAAAAAGAGAAACAAAAATAATTGATGCATTAAAATATTTATGAAGGCAATTCTAATAATAATTACTATCAAAAATTAAAAAAATTCTAGATAGGATAACGTTCGCTATTGAACAAAACTGACATGCAAGAGAAGTTGTAATATAATATAGTAAGAAATATAATATACATAATTTTTGTTGTAGGTTACTGGGTTGATTGGTGCTTGGAGATTAAGTGACCAATTGAATCATCTAAAACACTCACATCTCCCATACTATCATGGAAATCAAGGATTCAATGATTTTTGTATAATATATCAATACAATTGCAAAATTTATGACCGATAATAGCGCAGATGAAAAAGGAAATCCAAGTAATTTTGAAATTCGAGTGCCGGTTTTAGGTAGAAATAAACATTGAGAAAATAAAAAGATAAAATTGGACAGAGCTTTTTCTACCTAGAAAAGTAATAATACTGCACATGTTTTAATATTGATAAATTTGTGATGTATCACAATCGAATGTGTTGCCACTTCAGCATATTTAAAATATCAGTGAGACTAGAACTTTGTGAAAATTATTCTAGTTCTTCAATTCAAAAAGAAGAATACTAATATGTAAAATTAGAAAAATTAATCAAGAATCCCACCGTAGGTGAATTAAAATGAGCTAGTAAGCGTAATAGGCGGCACGCTCAATTTTAGGGAACCAAGATAAAATCTTGTGCAGCACAAGTTTCAAAGTTCATTAGATCAATCATGCAGCTCACTAGCTGAAATGGAACTCTTCTGAGAGTAGAGAGGACTAAATTCAATCAAAGATAAATGATTATAGAAATAGGCTGACTACTTATCTCTTGCTCAAGGACATGGATAATTATAAAATCATAGACAAAAATAGGTAGTCCCTGTACGGTAGTTGAATAGATCTAACATCTGTATTGGTGTAGTACGTATAACCATAGACTAACTATACAGTTATTGGTGCCTATGGCAGGGGTGCCCAACCTTTATCAATCAAGGGCCACATTGTCAACATTCAAAGACAAGGCGGGCCGGGGGGATGGAAAGCGGAGGGTCGGGGGGGTCACCTCCAGGAAATTTTGTGATTTTAACCCTCATAAAACACATTTTAATGCTTCCTGTAATGTAAATTTTCCTTTTCGGTTTTTGCTGAAACAGCATGTTAATGTTTTTGTCTTTATGGCGACATGGCGGGCCGTAAGTTGGGCAGCCCTGGCCTATGGTATAACGTATAAGATGTATTCAAATAGGGAAATTACTATTCTATCTTTCAATATATTCAAACATTTTCTAGTGTTTGGTTTCAGAGTGAAAATTGTTTTTTTTTTTGTGAAATATGTCACATAACCTATATTTGGACTGTTTTCATGAATTAGGAAAGGGACAGTTTTGGGCGTAAGCCTGTTGGACCATCCAATAAGTATTAATTGTACATTGCTGAATAAATAAACTATAGTCTGCATACTAAATATGATGGAGCAAGAATTACAATTCAAGTTTTTGATAAACCAAATGTTACCTGTTGATCATCAGGTGTCCAAATACCGCATGAAATTGTACAATCTAGATTCAGCATGGAGGACCAGTAGCGCTGGCCTGCTACCGAGCCAACTAATACAAAGCCATCCTGGAAAAAAATAAAAACTTGTAGAAAACATACAGTGGTCAACAATATTATTATGTATAACCATGACCAAAACATCACTATAGGTAACTCTCTGTTTATGGTATTATGATCCCATAAACTCTGTTTATGGTCTTATGGTCATAAACTCTGTTGATGGTATTATGGTCACTATAGGTATTTACAGTGCTTATACAATTACATTTTACGACAAGCCTTCCACGAGCTTGAAGGAAATCAGGTATTCTATAATTGAAATCCAGTTTCTGATTTTTATGTTGACAAAGTGGTAGCATACAGTTATTTATTTATTTATTGATCGAGTACAAAATATAACTTGTAGGATGAAAACACAGAGTCCAAAACGTCTTCTCTTCCTGATTTTATTATCATGTTGAAATATGGTACTCAAGAAATTACATTGTGATGCTTATTCCGATAATAAATTATAGTAAAGTGAGATGCATTACATGTTTGTCAGGATTTATTCATAGAAATATGTGAATATTCTGTTTGAAAAACGACTTTGGCTCACCTGATAGCAGATGAGAGCCATTCGACCATCGTGTGACCAACTGAAGTGAGTCACTCTGGTATTGCGGTCATTTATCAGTTCTATGCTCCATCGTCCTTCGTACTTGATCCAAACAAATATCACTCCTGAACTGTCACATGATGCCAGTTTCTGATAAGGCTCATTCCATTTCACTAGAATAACCTGCAACCGCACACAAAAGTTATAAAACATTGAAATTCAGTTAGTTCAGTTGATGATATTGAATTTTGAAGTTGAATCTCCAGATTTTGTGATTGAGCACTATAAGGGAAATTATTAATACATAAATATATTATGATCTTAAATTCAAAACAGAGAGAACAATGTTCCTCTGAACTGGCCACGAATCTATGAAATGTTGAATAATATTTTACAATACTCTTCTTGTTGAATAATAAAGGGTTATCCTTAAAATAAGTTTCTTACTTTTTTATTTAGTATAAAACATAAAGGGCTATTCTATAAATCACTGGAAAGCTCAATTTCTCCTCTACTTTTCTACATAACCGCCATCTCTTTCAAAGCATTTCACTAGGCGCACGATCCATTTTTGTAGACGAAAATATCTTAACGAGTTTGCGGTAGAGTCTACAAAAATTGATGGTGCGCCTACTAGAATACATTGTGAGAAATTGCGATTATGTAGAAGAGTAGAGGAGAATTAAAGCTTTCCATTGATGTACGGTATAGAAATAGCCGATTGAAATATGTTTTACATTGAGGAAAATGAGATAGTTGTTTAAAGGATAACCCTTGTACACAAACAGTATCATTATTGATGAATGATAAAAAACATTCACTGCATTGCATTATTGCTATTCTGCTCATTTCTTTCCTCCTAGTTGCAGGAGCATCACTCAAGAAGCATGAGGTGAATTTATAGGAAGTTAGAACCATATTAAACGACTAGAATGCTTACTTCAGATCGATGTCCTCGTAGGTTGTAATTGGTTCTAGACGGTGTTTCAAGATTTTTGTTGCAGTGCGAGGTTGTGAAGGTGACTCCAACAATGCCTCTCACGTTTCCAGTGGCAAGCCATCCTTCTTGGTAGTAATTGGTACGGTTTAACTTCCATCCTTCATCCTATAACATCATCAGGCATAAAATAATGTATATAAGAACGTCTAATGTACCGATATTCTGTCAAATTCAAATGAGTCTACGATGTCCAACACTACGTCTAATGATGAGAGAGAAGGCTATATTAATGGAAAGATCAATTAATATCACGCAACACGAAGAATAACATAACGTCAATAAAGTGATGAGATTGTCACATAGGCCAAACTATCATAACCTTGGAATCTAGCCCGGGGATGGTAAGTGAATACTGAAGAAATGGAGCTGAGTGGAAAGCTTCAATACTAACTTAATGGTTATTTTCAAAATATTACAGAAAGTGTTCGATTATCAAATTCAGAGTAATATTGATATCGAGCTTAAGGAACTCACCTCGGGCAGTTCATCAGGAACTTTTCCCATCCATGATAAAGACAGTATTGTGCAGTCACACTTTGTATTGGTGTTCCTCTCAAAATGTAAGTGCATATCCTTCTGGTTAGAAGATCGCGATCAAGAGAAAAGTACTTTCATCAACATGTAGCTAGATGAATAGAAAATCATCATCGAATAACACATTAAAACCTGGCTTCCACATTAGACATTGCTGGGTTCCCTCGAACAACCCCCAGAGCAAATAAGTTGACAACAAATACTTGATGTGAGATATTGAAGCATGAAATCAAACTACAAATCACTATATAAAAATTATTATGAACCTAAAATTTATAATAATTCACGAATAACTTCTCATCAGGCACATAAGTTATTTTAAACGCAATATAAAACAAAATATTTATTTACAGGGATCCTGCTACAAGTTATTGATTTTGATTTGACACAGGACGACGGACGACAGAGACTTGTCAGGCGGGGAGGTAGTGGAGAATGGAGCAATGACAGTAAGAAATAGAGAGCCAAGGAAAAAGAATCATATGTTGTGCAGTTTCAAGGGGAACCTTGAAGCAAATATGAGATTTAAATTGCCTGATGACATCTATTAATAATTGCAGAAACTCTTAAACAAATAAAATTGTTCTTATTTCTCACATTTTCTCAATTTTGAATTGTTTTCGGATTTGTATCTACAGTACACCTGTTCGTTTGTTTATAACACCATCCTCTCTACAATCTAAGATACAACATAGCTTTTCGAATGATGCAATCTTTTGAATCCTTCTTTTCGAGCCTTGAGCAAGGTCAGACATAACCAATTTTGAGAAATTTGACTGGATTTCTTACAAATAATGTAAGTATTTTATAGATTTTATTTAAATTTACGCCTCAAATACAATAACCTCGAATGCCTACTTAACAATTCACAACCTATAGTTTGAGACTCACAGTTAATGTCAATATCAACCTCAATAAATGAGATCGTTTTTTATCAACAAGGATTGATTTGATTACAAATTTAAATTTAAACCCATTTATTTAGAGGGAAAATTAGATGCCAACTGGTTGTGAAAAATTCAATAATAAGTTATCATGAGAACAAGCTCAACTACATTGTATTATTTTTCTGATTTCGATACTTTTGACATTGACGTTTCATTGCATCATTGGTTAGGTTTCCTTGATTTCATCACAATTATTGCAATATTATTATCTTAGTGTCATTAACGGTGATTCAATCTATGTATCCTACTTATATGGATACTTTCATATTACATAATATGTATACCTTTAATACTTTAATGAGAACATTTTCCTCAATGAAAAATAAATGTTCAAGTTAATACCAATAAATTACATATAGGCTATATAGCTTAACCCCAATATATAAATAACTAATATATAACCACATTCAATACTTACTTGAGTAAGTATTATATATAACCCCTTAAGAAATTAACAAATATTTTATCTTTCCACTAAAAAATAACTATAAAATGTAAACTTCCAAAGGTAGGTAAATGAAAATTTTATAGAAAATGACAATTGACACACTAGGGTTTTAAATAATATCTCAACGTCATTACAATTAAATAAGAAATCTCTTTCTTAAAACAATACAATGTTCTCATTTTTCTTATCTCAGCTGGAAATGAATTGAATAATTTGTGGCCCAGGGATGAGTAAACATTTTTGAATACTTTTTTCTTGGCCTGGTGTTGAATTTATCAGATCGATTTCTCAGAGCTCTCCTAACATCATCAATATTATTTATAAAACCACTTCGAATGAAAAATATTTTCAACACTATACCGGTACACATACAAATATCTCAGAGGCAATATCTTCAGTTGCCTGAAAAGAGGTAGAGAGGGTTCTCTCTGTTCTTTGAAAGTTATCAGATGAACTACACATTTTTGGGTCGTAATTAATGCTTTTAATGAAGATATACAAGTTCCTCCCCAACACTCAATACCATATTAAAGTCTGGAGTGAATGATGGAATAATATATTAGGTATAGTACCTTGGATGGGCACAATTTACGTATTCTATAAAGTTTTCTAATATTATACAGAATTTTATTCCGAAATTGATCTCCATGATATTTCCATGTTAGCCTCTCATCAAGATATAAGTTAGACCTAGATATCTAACACGAGAATCGCTATGGAGCACTAAACAATTACAATTAACAGTTTTGTTGCACTTAACATCATGGTATATTATTGGCTGAAGTAGGCCCTACATCATTACTCTTCCTCAGACTGAACTTAACAAATGATGTTTTTGAGCTTAGAATTATTAAGTTAAATTCAATTTCTTAGTTATGTATTATTAAGAAATTTTTACTTTATACAATTGATGTAAATTTCTGTACACTTGATGTTGCTAATGGTTTTATAATTTTCATTTGCTCAAAATAAATTTTATAGCTTCAGTATGCTGTAAGTTTTTATGGAGGGTTTCTACAAGTTTGCAGTACTTTGATATGCTTCATAATGTGTTCTTAATAATTCAATTAAAATTCCTTAACTACAGAAACTCATTAGTAATATCTTGAAAAAATGATATAATCTGGTAATTACAATTATCTTTAAATAAAAACCTTGCTTCTAGATTCGTTGATTCAATGAAGAATAAAAAAATCAGTGAATTGTTAGGTCAACTCTATTGATCTAGCAATTCATTCATATCTGTCACACATGCTAAAAAATGATCGATTTGGATTACTTAATATTTTAGCAATATGCCTTTATGTTTTTTCAGCTGCAGCCATGAGTGCTTTTCCGGATCAAGATGAGGAACAATCAAGTTTCTTGAAAAAAATTAAAGAAAGCCCTATGGTTCCTGCTGGTAAATAAATTGAAATTACTATTTCATTTCAAATCATGCACGCAGTATTCATACCTCTTAATATTGAGAGATTAACTTTATCCATTCCTGTTGATATTCATCGCCCATATTATAAACTTTTGAAGTTTCAAAAACCATGTAACATGATCAAATTAATCCAAACGCTCACGTAACTCCAATTACTTGATGATTGAACTTTAAAGTTTAAAGTAACGTATAAATTCTAAATGAACAACTCCTACACTAATTGAGAAAGGAAGTTCCATGTTTTACAAATTTATGAACATTATAAACTTTCAATAAAAAAATAGTCTCTATTAAATTAGGCTATTCAAATAGAAATAGAAAAAGTATTATGTACATGAATGACAGTCTATTTTCTCTACTATTGTCTGGAGGAATAATTATGAATCTTCTATGCATAGCGGACGTAAATCAGTGCAATGATAAAGCCATAAATATTGAATAAAATAACCAAGTGATCTATTGCATCTATGACTGTATTATGTAGTAGACTCAGGAGAATGAGTATTTACTGTTAAATGAATACACTTCAGCAGTTATGTGGTTTTTCAAATCGACCTGTTAGGAGTGGTCCGTAGCCGAGGGCGATAAGCGCCGGTCTGATAATCCAAAGGTACCGGGATCAGTCCCAGTCTACAGAACGGATTCTGCCAACAAAACGGCCACTCCCGACTGCCTGAAAAGTACTCGACATCTCTCATCATCACCCCTCTCATTACCCACGCTCAAGCCTTAAGATCATGTGGGCATCACCCTCAGCAAAAAAAAACTTCTGTTTAATATTAAATTGTTATATTTTGGACGTAAAAAGTTTCCTCAACATATTTCCCTAAGAAATTATTACACGGGCTTGACGATCCCATTCATTGTAATCTCGTTAGCAAGAAGTGTATAAAAGCCAGGTCTTCAATTATGTTGAAACTTACTTAGCGCTATTATTTAGTTACACGAGTACAATGCGACATGCTTTACATAATGCCTTGAAAATTGTTTGAAACTTACTCTTTCCATTGGTATCAAGATTGCTCATTTTGGAATCTTACATAGCCTACACATTTGTAATCATGGTTTAAATAATTTTACTTAGAGACTAGATTGAGATTTAAATGAGTCAATTGGCTTTTAGTGGTTCATTTCAATGCTGTACATTAGTGCGATTGTCCTATTTGGCAGTGAATTCTTAATATAATTAAAGTTCATTTTAAAACAGTTACTGTGTCAGCACATTGTAATGCCATTATTTCTAATAGTATAAACTTAATTTCAATACAATCAAGAGAATAATGAATGAGCACGCATAAAGATATTCCTAATTTTGTTGAGTCTACTTATAATTTGAAATGATCACCTATTCATTATTATTGAATAATACAGAGATGCAACATGAATTCAAATATAGCAAGTTCCTAAAACTGAAAAAGCAAGCTTTTAGTTTGTAGTGCTTATTTTCCCACTTCTAGAGAAGAAGTTTGTTATCAGTCATCACTTTGAAAAAGAACCAATGTTTAACTGATCCTTTAAGAACTTACCTAATGTAGTAAGTTATCATTTCCTGTATATAAACTAATTCCGAACTCTTGAATAACTCATTGGATTGAATAGTCCATTGTCTTTAAAATATATGTCAACACAATGAAAAGTAAATTTCTAGTAAAATAGTATTTCCTACTGACAGATGTGAGACATTTTTCAGTTAGGGAACCTGTTGATTGCATTTTCAGTTTTGTATCAGTTCTATTATTATTATTGAGGAGTGTTTATATGTGCGATACTGTTACACTTGCAACAGAATTAGCTGTCGCCATCGCCAATGAGGTTATTGACTCAGAAACAGTAAAGGGCGACACCCCTAGGTTAGTGGACTGTTGCAAGTGAATCATTGCAGGTATAAACACTCTTTCAACTCTCACATATTTTTAGTAAGTAATATATATGGGTTGTCTTTGTCTCTAAAATTTCTAATGATTTTCTTACAATTATTAGTACGCCTAGACATCTCTATTTATCATATCCTTCATGCTATTTATGATGTGAATATAAAACATGTTTATTATTTCACAGGTGTTGTGGCTGGACTCGGAACATTGATATACGCGGTCCGCGATTTCAAGAATTCCAAAGGAAAAATGTCACCTTCTATCTACATCATGCAATACAGAGTTGTCATTCAGTCAATTGTGATTGGTTTTATTTCAGTTGGTATGCTTTATAACATGGGAAAAACGTTGAATGAGATGTATGAAAGAAAAAACATGTTACCGGATACGAAAAGCGGTAGGAAAGATTAGTGTGGGCTACATTCAAATGTTTTTACATTTAACCATTATTGTCTCAATTTATGTCAGTAGCAGTGTTCGTACCTACAAATTCTAATAGAGCTTATGTACTGTAATTATTGTGTATAACTTATTTCCAATCAAGAATATCTGTCAGTATTTTCAAAAGCTAGGTTTATCGGTTTTAATATAATTGGTTTGTGTATCGTAACTATGATTATATTTGCACAGATTACTCTAAGTTATTTTTTAAGGTTGACATGCTCATTTGTATAGCCCATTGTTCCAAAGTTAAGTGTCATTCTACGCTTTAAGCAATAATAATTTATTGTTGTAAATTCTCAGTAATTATCATGTTGTTTATTGTGTAAATAGAGATGTTGAACATATTTATTTATTCATGAATATATTTTGAATTAAAAGCTGAAAAGTTGGTTATCTAAAAATGAATCTTTTATTTTATAACACCTTATTTTTTCATGAACTCTAACGAGACTGATTGATCTTTGAGATTTTTTAGTTTTTTACTTATCTGATTCCTCAAAAATTCTCAATTCGCATTCAACAAGTATCTATTGATACTACCTACTCTCCACTGTTATCACCTAAAATTCATTTTTCATCATAATTGCTATGACCAGCCAAAATTTAACACTTGTCAACGCTTTAAAAATAAAGCTTTGAAAATGGTTACATTTTAAAAACTTTGTTAGTTTTCTTCTTTTAGTGTCTCTAGCCTCCTAAACCCCAAGCGAAAAATTATATTTAAGAAGCTATGACCTGTTGTCCTTTTAGAAGAACATAATTTCAAACTCAATTGAAACCCAAGCATTTTTTTTTCAATTTACCAAGTTAAAGCCTGATGTCCTTTTAAAAGTACGTAGTTTTAGATCAACGATCATTGATTCATCTCTCAACCATTGAAGACCCAGTGTACTTTTAAAAGGACAGCCAAAAATCCACTGTGCAAATAGATTTTTTGTTTGTTTGTATCTTATGTTGCTTTATGGAGTTATAAATAACTGGGATTGGAAAAATGTTTTCTGGGTTTTACTTGAATAGAAATTAATTTTGAGTTTTAATTACATAAAGTGGTGAATCAATCTTGGGTTTTACCAGAGTACAAAATATTGTCCTTTTAAAAGTACACTGGGCTTTAGGAGGCTAGGGATGAATTTACTGCATTAGGAAAATCATGTTTATTTGGTAATTTATGAGCGCACTACTAAAATATTTTTCTCAAGTCTTATTTCAATAGAGATTATGAGGGTTGTATTACAGTGTGGGCAGACATTTTTACTTATTTCAGTTGGCTGTCCTGAAGCAATGGCTGCCGCTATGAGGGTGGGTATCATTTTTTCTGAAAGAACAAAATTATAATTTTTCATCCTTCATGGAAAACTAGAATTTTATTCCTGAAAATTGACAGAGGATTTCAGCCCTCGTGATTTTTCTGCTCAAGAAAATGCATGTGAGGCGCTACGGAGCTAATGAACATTCCTCAGGACGCCGCTGTTTTCTTCCATGTGTCAGGATGTATTGATAAGCAGAACATGCATTATTAGAGCACAAACCCAATACAACATCCCTAACATTCGGAAAGTGTTACTGTTTGATGTGCGAAATCGCTAGTCTATGGTTTTTTGAAGAAAACAACCAGTCAGACATTGTGACTTCAGATCGATGTGCCAATAATGATTAAGAATTTTTCTTGCCAGCACTTAAAGAAGTGGTTGGATATAAAGTGTGGTTGCAGGACATCGGGTGGAGGACAGCTGGTGGCTAGATTTAGGTTTACAAATTCACATATTTTTCAAATTAATTTTCTCATTTTTTAACTTGTTCAACTTTTGAGGAATTGTTTGCTGAAAACAAATTCATGCAGATGCGCATGTAGAAAAAATTAAATGTGTTACTATTGGAAATTCGTGAACTGGGCCCTGTTTCATGAAAATATAGGAAAAAGGCGGTCATACACTAAACAAATAATGAGAATCATGTAAAAATTGCAAAAAATATATTGAGCGGCGTATCTAGTTATAACATAGAGAAAGCATAATGCTTTCTCTATGTTTACAGAGTAATTCATACGTTTAGTGCGTTTCCAACTTTTTCCTGTATCATAGGACTTCTAATAAAACTAGCCCAAGAATCACTAGTGGAGCACATAAGTAGTTGAAGTCTTGGTTAATTGTTAGGTGTTCATATTTTTGTATGGCATTGAAGGAGATCTGAATCCTGCATGATTATGATTTTTAGCTGGGGTCTGTGTCAGGAATAATTATAGGTCCTGTGACACAGGAAAAAGACGGTCATACACTGGACTTACAAGTTTGTGTAACATAGTAAGCCATCTTATGGGGCATGTCAATAGTGTGTTGACACAATTAGGCCACCAGAGTCACATGTTGGCAAAGAGCGCTATCTGTTAGCTAAACAATGAACTATCTGCGTTCATGCTAGTTAACAAAATATTGAAGAAAATAATTCTTCAAATTAACCGAAAAAAGCTCAATTGAAGACATTTGGTTGAATCACAGATAAGATAGTAATCTATTACTATTTTATCTGTGGTTGAATCGATCGATTGGTTGAAAGCTGATTCGATCAAATACCTTAGCCACTGATTCGCAATAAACTCGAATCCATCACATGAGTAACCAATGAATAACTCAGAAGCAATCTAATATGTTCACACCTCTCGTTCACATTATTCGTGAGACTTCATTTATAATCATAAATGTAGTACTGCGTTGTTGGACAAATTTTCACTTTTCATAGCTAATATTTTTTGGAGATCAGGTTTCACTAGCTTAATTTGGTGAGATTCCTGATCCATTTATCGACAAATAATAATTGTAGGAATAAGGATTACAAATGAGAAATACAGTACTCAAAAACAATATTGTGAATTTTCTCCCCTCGACCTCGTAAACAAATTTGAGTGTGGGGAAGAGTTCTAAATATTAACACAACATTCATCAGAAGTAAAAGAAAAATATCAAATATTTTACAAAGAAAACTACTGTAATTTCAATTCAATATAAGAAAAATGTTGAAAAAATTACAAGAAATGAACTATATAATAATAAAGAAATGAAAAATATTAATAATAATAATGAAATATAAAAATGAAATAAAATAATATAGCTTTCACCTAACACACAATCATCAACAATTTAAATTTTCATTGAAATTGAATTGATCATTTACTTAAATTATACATATTACAAAATAATCGAATTAAATTCTATGTTTCGGAATCGGTGAATATTGATCAGCGACACAGCGACATCCATGCCGATTTTAAATAAAGAGTCAAATTTATATAGGGTTATAAATTAAGTGTTCTATGTGTCTTATAAAGGTAAGTAAATATAAATATATACAGTTGCTGACTAATCTAGGTTTTAAAATTTCAAATCTATTCATGTTTCTTGTGTGATGTGGATGATTGAGAGGGTAGAATATTGAGTTTTTATTGCTAAGGATGTAAGTGAGAAGTTATTGTTTTTAAATAAAGTTGCCGTACATCAAGCAGCTGGAATTTCTGCAAAAACAGTTCTGTCGGGTAGCGACTGTGCTGGCTCAAGCAGGCCTTTATTTATTACTGCTCTCTGTGCAATTTCAACAGCTCTTGGGTATACGAGGATGCTCCAACTCCATGATCCCATTAAAGTTGGAATTGATTGAACATAAGCAAAATATGTAATCCTCAATTGATAGATTGAAAGAACATCGTCCTTCAATTGCCTGAAAGGTGAAAGCATGGGCCTATATTAGTATGCAGACTTGGCATTTGAGGTATTCAAATGCCAAGTACAATAATGCCCGCTCAAGCACAATAATGGTCATTGCATGTGTGCAGCTTGAGGCGCACTTGGTCTGGCATTATATTTTTAATGAATTAATTAATTATATGGGGAGATACTTTGTTTCATCAACATTGAGTGTCAATTTGTTTTGATCAAGCCACCTCCTCACATTAAAAATAAATTATATTTCGGTGCCTCATTGAATTCATCCTCCCATACATCATTTTTTTTTAGAAATAAAATTAATTAATCCATATTCAAGGCGGCAGAGTAGTTAGGCCTATTCAAATGGAAAATGATCTCAGGAACAATATTCTCTTAGGAAACGTCAATGCAATTTGTAGAAATTTTATAAATTAAATATTGTAATTATGTTATTAGCTAGCGCACAAGTTTAACTTTGCTGTTGGTAAAAGTAAATCATTTGGATCTATTATAATTTACGTTTTTATTATGCGTCGTGTATGTATCATTCATGTTGTGTAATTGTGTAATTTTGGCGAAATAAACATTCTTATCCTTGTTCTTGTGTAATTCAAAATTAGTAAATATATTGTTAATTTTATCCAATCATTTGTCCAGCATTATAATTTTTACATTGAGGCTTTGTTGAGAGTTTTGTAAATAATGATAAGAAACTTGCTGAAATTGACTGGTTGTTGTAATAAACACCAAGTTTATTCTTCATTATCATTATTGAGTCTTCGAGTAGTTTCTGAGTTGGATTATTTTTTTGACAAAGTATACCCGGTTTAAGAATATATTTTATTATGATTTGAATGAAGTTATACGGTATCCTATATTATTATTCTGACTTACCAGTGTCTGCATCACTGCGTCTAGACATCGGACAGTCTCCACTTAATTATTTGGAGGATTTCGAGAGCTATTCCTATTACAAGATTCTATTATCAAGCCTAAAAAGACCAGTTTGTCAACTAAACAGTGATGTAGACTTGAATAGTTATATCCCTTCTTTCCATATTCTCTGTCCTCATCATATTGATACCAGACCACCAAAACTCATTCTGTATATAGTTGGCCAACGAAATTTAAAGTAAATAACAACACTATTTTTTAAAGTACAGTATTCAAAAAACCTCTGAGTCTGAGGAGGGCGACCGCCGCTTTCGCTCCCGCACCCCCTCTGGATCCGTGTATTCTGACCTAAAAAAAAAAAACACTGAGAGCTGTAAATGGTCTCTGAACTACTAGAATAAATCTAATTGGTTCATTCTAGATTATTAACGCAGGATATTTTCACACTTATTCCAACGATTAGAACTTTAACGAAATGAGTAGGCTATTATTACAAATCTGCGATTTTGAAGGTAATTTGTTTTCAATTGAACTTTCTACTCAACACGATTCAAAATAATGATGACACAATAAAACAAAACTGTGATCTGTGTTGATATATAATACCGGTATCAATAAAAATAAACCAATTCTTTTTAAATAGCAAGTGTGAGCCTACAAATTTAGAAAATAATAAAATAAACTAAAACTAAAGACAATTCTAAGAAATATTTTCTCTTTAAAACATAAAGAAAAAATTTGATTAATCGATATCCTGATTGTAACAATCATTAATAGAAGACTGATGTTTGTTGTATACAGTATTGTTTAATAAGAGTACACAGTAATAAGAGTAATACAGTATTGTTTAACCTTTCCATGAATACGGGACATATACATATAATAACATTGGAGCTATAATATATATCCAAAGAAAGAAATTTCTAGTCATTTTAGTGGTAGAATTTATTTTTCACTTGTTATTTTGAAGATCTATGGCTTACAGAACTGTTTCCCGAGTTGGCAGGGCTGTAATTGTGTTGGATTGAGACTTGATTCCAGTCTTTTTGTTACAGAAGTTTATTGTAGGGGGGTGAGGATGAGATGTCCTCTGGGAGGTCTCAAATTGAGGCCATAACTCGACAACTCCCCAGCAGCCCTCGACCCCACCAACTGCTGCTGTAGAAACTTTCAAGGGTGAACTTTGTGCGATTAATGTCCAGTAAAATAACTCCAAGTTGACAATATCCGAGGAGAGAAACTTTTCCTGACAATACAACAACAGATGACATTCTAACTTTTCGAATTAGCACGGTATTTGTCCTGGACCTTTCTTTTGCTACAAACTTGTTTTATTAAAATGCATATTTTAATGTTAATATCAGCATTAGAATGAATATTGTTCAGTTCTATTAGTTTATCTCTCATAATAAGTCATCTAACTAATAATTTCAGATTTCATTGTTTTGAAGGGGTATCCTACAGATAAATTTGTAAAGTCTGATCAGGGTCATATAAGCTACATTTTTACATAAGTTTTAATCGCCTCAATCAAGTACTGTCTCAATCCAGTACGCTACTGGTATTGCACAAAACTTTCTTCATATAATTATAGTATTATTACTTCAGTTGCTGTTCTGCTTGAAAATGAGCAATACCAACACAAAACAATATTGACGCGCTGAAAACGTGAGTATTTTTTTACTGTAAAGTGTAAATTTCTGCCATCTTGATAAATAATCTATTATTCCCTATGACCACATTTGGTCGATTTTTGTCTGATTTTCGATTTTCGTCATAGCGCATGCTGTGCAGCACATGACGCATGCGGTACAGCATTCGTTTTCCCGTCTTATTTCAATAGGATGCGTGAAGCGCAAGACGAACAGTAAGACAAGACGGGGCATTAGGCATTAGAAGTCTAGTCTAGTCTAGTCTATAACAGTACAGGGTAGAACGGCATAGACCAGAAACACAGCAAATGAAATACAAAATAATTGTTTATGAATCTTATACTTTTCTTTTTATGTAAAAAAAACATTTATTAGTTGTTAATAAAAGTACTCTCTATCACAGATCCTAGTCTATACATTTATAGGACAGGGTAGAATGTCACATAGACCAGGAGCACACATCAGAGTGGAGGAGCAAGAGGAGGAGCGAGGAGGAGGAGGAGAGGAGATTGGACGCGAGATGAGTAATTTATGCGACTCGGTTGCCTGCCGCCGTTACCCCCGGGAGACCAGCAGTGATACTCTTCTCTAGTTCGCAGCCTCCATTTACATATTCGGACACGCTGTACTGTTATTTCGGAAACACGTGTTTAATGCTTGAGAGCACGTAACTGCCCCAGTCACGTATCACGTACTGGTCGCAAACGCGACGTAGATAAAAAAACGTCCCGTCCAGACACAGCGTGTCTTGCGACAAAATCGATGTCAAGCAGCTAACATTCACATCACGCCGCTACGACACATTAACTCGAATTAAGACATGTTGCTTTGCTCACTGCTTACTAGATACGAATCATCTCCATGCCACCACGCCATCAACTGCTCAATGCTCCAAAGTCTTTACTCACTTTCTGGCATCATCAATTGCGCTGAATTATTCATTCAAGAGCTTGACCGCTGTGCTGCTTTATCAACAATCAAAAATGTTTACTCTTCACCTTACAACTCAATAATAATTAAAAGAATTTAACATGAAAATTTGTTTCCATGGATTACTATTTTCTTACTGTAATGTGTTTGATTTGAAAATGAAGAAAAAGTTTTGATAAAATTAAATACAGTATTACAATTCTGATATTAGATTTTTGTAGTTGAGTTACTGTTAATAGTTTTAACAATGACCAATGCCAGAATGCTATTTAATAATATTGAAGTGTATAGTACAAATGAATGTGGAAATATTCTTTCAATTTTAACAGCAATTTTATAGTTAAATATTTGATTGAAATTGAACATAAATTGATTTCTATCCTGTGAATTGTTTGTCAATCATATAGATTGAATGTTCAATAAACAGAATTTTCATTATTGATAAAATAAATTCCATTTTCAATGCTAATTTTAATTGAGATCTATACTTATGCATACTTAATATATTCATACCTAATGATAATTGTCATAAATTGAAGAATATCATCCAATCAAATTGAATATGAACAAAAATAATTTGAAATCACAATAGAATCAAATACGGAATATTTCCTATCAATCGAATACGGTACAATCACAGTCTAATAAATAAATTGTATTTATTAGTCTGTGGTACAATAGTATTTCAATTAGGTACTTCTAGTTTTGTATATAGATACAGTAAATTAATTTTGTTAGAAAAAAGACCAGAATGAATCGATTCCTTCTGAACACTATGAGCTGTTCACATTCACTATGTATTTCGATTTGGTTTATTGTTTCGAATTAGGTTTACCAGTTCACTGCAGTCGGCTATCTCGAGCATTACAGTAAAACCTACTTGCGACGAGGATTTATTGACGGGCTGTTATCGGAAGGAGCAGTGCCGTAAACTTATAAGCCGTTCTCCACCCCTCACCAGTACCTTAGTCTTGGTTTTAGAAAAAAATCCAACACAAAACATTTTCAACTGGTTTGCTGGCTGACTTTAGGAGTGTTCCCTCCACACTTTATTCCCTTGCAGTTATTTAAATCACAGTGCAGCACATAGAATGCATTGTCGCCTTATCTGCTGACCACCTTCTTCTTATTCTGACATAACGTACAACTTATTATTACCGGCGATCACTGCTTGAAATTGAGAATACAGCCTAAATATATTTACAAATTGCGCAACAGATAAGTGCTGGCGAAACGACTCTATCGTTGTGTTTCTCCTGATTTATTTCGCATCTAGAATTTACCACTGTTGAAAGCGAATTACGATACTACTTTTACTTCATTCAATACAACATTATTATATCACTACACTATTGCAAATAATGACAATACATTCTATTACACTTGGCACACTGAAACCAACTTATTAACCCTGGCGCCCGACCTAGGTGTTTACTCTGATAAGCCGATAAATATTATTCTATTTGTTTCAGTTGTGCAAAACACTTGTATAATAGTTTATAGTTATGTGCTATTTTGAATTTGAAATACTTTGCTGGAACAACCGTAACTTATATTTTGTTGCTGCATTCCTAGAAAGTAATAGGCTGAAACCATTGAACTTCGGCCAAAATACAGTTGAAATATCCATCGTATATCATTGAAGGGTGCGTCTCAAATATGTTGAATAATATTCCAATACTGAAATTAATTTCAATACTGTAATACATTCAGTTGCACAATCATCAACTCTATCACTTGGCAAGATACGAATAAGATTCAAAGATTACTCTGATTGAATCAGTTGAAGGAATTGTGTGTTCCCCTGTTCCCAACATTATTCAACTGGTGTATTTTACTGTTTAATTTCTCACTACTCACAGTTCACAGTCGGTAACATTTAATTCTTATGTATTCATACTGTAATATTTTATTATTATTCATTCCCATTTTCAATTTATTCAATATTGACTAATATAATAAATTAAATACAATGAATTATATCTAATAAACAAAATGAATTTTATCTATTAGATTCATATTTCATTAAACTATTCTCAGCTTCTCTTATTCTATAAGACTTTTCCAACTTTCCAAACGTCAGTTTCTCTCATTTTGATCCACTGGATGCATAAGAAGTGAATTGGAGAATGTCAGTAATTAAGTTTTACAACTGCAGACAAATTTTATTTCCTCGACACTTTCTTCAATTTTTTTGAGCTGAGAGACTTTAATTGCTATTGTGTTAATCGAGACTGGCAATAAATTTAGTCAACGATTTATGCCTATACAAACAAACACTCAAAACACAGAATCTGTAAAAAAAATCTGGAGAAAATAGCCGAGAAAGAAAAGAGTCAATTAATTACGTTTGAGTCGGTCGCTACTAAATGCTTTCGATTCTGCTGTTAATGATACTGTGATAGTAAAGATTGATTGCATCGTATACATCAACAAAGACAAAAAAGGCAAAAGGCTACTTGACAATTAAATGAATGGACCAATGCACCTATATTAATTTGAATTGCACCAGTTCCTCAAGCTCCTATACTATAGATTTTGTTGTTCTCCATAAGTATAATCCATTCATTTCGCTCTTAGAATTGTTAGGAGTCATTTATTAACATCCTATCTTGGAAATATCCTGATTTTCCAAGTAATTGCAAGTGTATTGCATGTAATTTTACTAATCCCTTCTGTAAAAATCTGAGAATTTCACTTGATGTTTGCCTTGCATAGAGAGATGTAGATGTCTTTCACTTCTCGCATAATAGTCATTTAGAAAAAATAATTATTATTTGTCACTGTCTTTGTTACAAAATAGGAATAAAAATCGTTATCACATTTCTTTAATCAATGTACAGTTCATAAACACAGTTCTAAAAAATCAAAAGACTCTCAGCCCTGAACTGTTTCTAAGCTTTGAAAGTGTTTCAAAATCATGAGGAAAATGAAGAAAACGATTGCGGGTGACTGGGACTGGGTATGCAAGGGTACGAGAGGATGCAACAGAATTCTTCTTCTGGTGTTTTTCTTCTTCCAATTCTTCTGGTGTTTCAATTCACATATGAAAATACTGAGACCCTCTCTCAAGAATAATCTAGTGTATCATGCGATAGTAGAGATTCAAAATTGATCGTTTTCCATAAATCACGGTTGTTTACAGACATTTAACAAATGGTAATTTACATGTGTATTCTATTGTGAGAAGTTATGTGGTGAGGCCTGAGGGTGCAGGGATCTGACGTGTGTAGGCATTAAAGCTTAATTTTTGGATGAAGATTATTGTAGTTGGGGATTGGACATTGATTCGGCGCGCGGTATTAAATCACTGTTTCGACTGGATGAATGGGAGGAGGGGAGGATTATCGGATATTGACTTGTTTTAGCCGGTAATGGTGGTCGCGTCGTGATGCCAAAGGGATATCTTAATTTCATTCTCCGATCATCGCAATTTGCGACAATTATCTTGCCATTTCACAGGCACCAATGATTTATCGCTGTATAAACAACTCGGCTAAACGGCGTTCAGACCTCTTCCACCCACGGCACGGCACGGCTCCGTCCGATATGTCTTAATCCGGCCCAACATCATCCTCTGATTGAAATTATCTTTCTTCTTCTGGTGCAGCTCGATTGCGGGTTTCCTGTACGAAGAATGATTGCTCTTCTGTCTTCTATCGCGGTGATCTATTAATTCTGATGATTTTTTATTTACTGCTGATCTGGCGTACATTCAGAAATTGGCAGGCTTATTATGAATTTAGTAGGCTATTTTTGATGGTTGAAAATCATGGAAAATTTAAGTTTATTGTTATAATATCGTAATAATATTGTAATAATGGAATTGAACCTTAATTTTAACTAGGACTAATGAAGATTTACAAACATTTTTTTTTTGAATGAGCTTGACGAATGTGGACAAAGTAATAATATGAACTCACAAAAAAATAAACGATAGTGCTTTTAGGATAATATGTGTGACGGAATTGTATGAACTTGGTAAACTCTTGCAATGTTACCAGAATAATTGTAAATAATTTTTATTCTAAATTTTTCTAAATTGCTTCCATGTTAGCAGACATAGCTTAAATTTTACAGTATATCAAATTATGAGCCTGTTTTTTAATGAAAAATTTACTCATAATTAAGTTACATGAACAATAATTATTGTGTTCGTGGAAATCAACAATCCTGTAGCAAATAAGATCCTCATTCGTAGTTATCCAAGAAGAACATAAACTCTTCCCACTTGACTACAACTCAGTCCAAAATCTAGTTCAGTGCTTAAATTTTTGATCAATATGAAAACTGAAAATTGATAAAGTACAATAAGTTTGCACCTTCATAACATTATGGAACTATATATTTCATTATTAGAAACTTTGATCCAGATTGACTGAAATTCCATTACTCACATATCAGTACAAGTCATCACAGAATCACCGTGAACTTAGTGATGAAGCCATTGATCGGGCCACAATTAGTTAAGGGCTCATTATCGTTCATTCAACAGAACTTGTAATACATTCTCCCTCATAACATTTTTGGTAAAAATTCCCCTAATTTTTTCAAGTTATTCAAAATTGCCCTTCTCATGTTGATTACACATTGTTGACAGTTCTATCAACAAACCTTGAAACATTCTCCCTCACAACGTTTCTGGTGAAAATTTTCTCAATTTTGAAACAATTCCAGGTATTTAAAAGTGCCCTTGTCTCGTGGCCCACACATTCTTTATACATTGATCAACAGAGATTGGAAAATTCTCCCTCACAACGTTTCTGGTAAAAATTCCCATAATTTTGAGAAAAATTTCAAGGTATAGCAGGATCCTTTTAACTTGTCAGAAAACATATGTTTCGACGAGCAATATCACAATACTTAACCTACAAATGCTGAATCTCGCAGATTATTGAAAAGGTCTTTTAAAAAGTTATTCTTTGAAAGGTCTTCTTTAAAAAGGTCTTTAAGACTTTTAAGCCTTTTGATTATTGTGTCGAAATCACTGTTTAATTATTACCGAAACAGCTGATTTCTGACAAGTTAAAAGGATCCTGCTATACCTACCTATTCAATCAACAGAGCTTGGAAAATTCTCCCTCACTACGTTTCTGGTGAAAATTCCCATAATTTTGAGAGAAATTTCAAGGTAGGGAAATTCAATCAACGTTTCTGGTAAAAAGTTCCTCAATAAACAGAACATTTTCCAAGTATTGGAAAGTGCCCTTGTCTCGTGGACCACACATTGTTCATAGTTAGTCATCAACAGAGCTTGGAAAATGTCTTGCACAACAGTTGAGATGCTCTCGATCCTCGATGATGTCTTCATCGACAGTATGGCACGGATATCGATGGTGGTGACGTGTCTACACAACAAAGCAGTGGGAACAGAACAGCCAGCCAGCCAGCCACCAGCAGAGAGCGTGCGGTTGGTCCGCAGATGAAGACATCAGTCGAGATGAAGGGCCCAATACTACAACCTGTTATTAGCCGCATTATTTATGTATTGGAAGGAGCCGTGCGCTTTGCACCTCGTGATCGATCACTGCAGCCGCCTCTAATTGCCTCCGATCTCTTCCTAATATCGTCGTCAACCACCCCCTCCCCACCACGGGGGAGAAAGAGAGAGAATGAGAGAGAAAGAGAGAGTAAAATGAGAAAGAGAGAGAGAGAGAGTAAAATGAGAGAAAGAGAGAGAGATTGAAGTGGGAGAATGAGAGAGTAATTAGTGGGAGAGGGAGAGTAAAGTGAGAGAAAAAGAGTGTGTGAAAGAGGAAAAGAGAGAAAGAGTGAGTGAGAGAGAGTGTGAGAGGGGTGAGAGTGGTGGTTGCTCGGGGCACGGGCCCAGGGCGTGTCTCTTTTCCGCCCGCCGGGCGACAATAAATCGCCAGCGCCGATATTAAGTTATAAACGGTAAAATATTGCCCGAATTCTGCCGTTGATTAATAGCTGCTCGAACTGGTTGCTCCAATATTGTACAGGTTTACTGACCCTCGTATAAAGTAGATCTATCGATATCCCACTAAATCTGGCGGCTTCCGGAGTGTAATTTGGAGAAATTATGTTTGTCTAGAGTTGTTCAACTACTTGTGAGTTTTCTTTGTTAGATTCCTTTGTAATGATTGGAAAATATGCTCAACTTATCATGAAAATAGACAATTTAAGGTGTAGTAATTGTAAATTTCACATGTAAATGAGAGTGTTGGAAATTCTTGTTTCCATGAAAATATTCAATGATAATAAGTAATGAGAAATTAGAATGATTTGAGTAATTTAGAACCAGAATGTGATGATATTGCGATAATGTGTTAATGGTATACAACCACTTTTAGGTACTTTACAAATATTATTATTAGGTACCAACTATGTTACAATATTCCTGCTCATTAAATTTTTTTTGCATCCAAATGTTTCATCATCATCCTACATCACCGTTACATCATCCTAACCGAATAAATTAGAAAATATTCTATGAACTAGAGAAGTAAATAAATAAATAAGTGAATAAATCATTGGAAACTGTTGTATTAATTTCCTGTGAGAGCCATAAAGAAAATCCATAGTCGATTTTTTAAAATTCTTTCGAATTTGATTGGAATATAGGTGAAAAAATTTTCTTTGCTTTATAAGAAAAGATAAATATACTTGAATTAATTCATTTCTGCAGATACGAATAAGATACTTTATACTTGAATGATTCAAAATAATAATAAGATAAGATATAAGATAAGATTATTTACTTTTCTTTTGTAGTTTACAAAATTAATCGTCTTGAGAATGGATACTGATAACAAAAATTAGATGAAGTCAAGAATTTAAAGATTATTAAGAATTTAAAAAGAATTAAAGATGAAGAATTTGAGAATTTTAAAGATGAAGATTATCAAATCAAGCAAAATTACATGTTATAAAAAAAAGAATGAAACAGAGGAGTAATACAGAAATAGTAATTTCAGAAATAGTGAAATACTCCTTAACAAATTGTGCTTATCACTTATGGTGCTTCTGCTTATCACTTCATGGTGGCATCACTTTATGTTATCATGGTGCTTATGGGAGATGAACTAATTGACTCTTCAAGAAGTTGACTCCTAATAATATTTGAGATACCAGTAGATTCTGAGAGCAGGAGCAGGTGAACCAGCAAAGCGTGTGGTTTGCCAGATGAACGATCCTGGGTTTAAGGGTTGAGTGATTTGAGGTGGGGCAAAGGGCGTTGAAGCAGAGCACTATGACAATAAATGGCAAGTTGAGGGGGAGGGGGATGGCGGGTGATCTGCTGGTTATCACACGGTTGAGTCCAAAATCCAGTGTTGGCGACACTTGTTTCACGCTGTGGCTGCAGTCACAGTCGACCGCTGCGCAGCGCACTGCGGGCAAAAAGTGAGCGACTTTCTCCGTGGGAACGCAAATCGAGTGACAAATTCAGCGGGCCATGCGACGAGGCGACGCACAGACATCAGTCACCCTCCGGTGGCGCTAAACCAGAGTCACACCATCATTTCCTGTAGATGCTAATTACGAGTACTTCTCACCTCTTCCAAAAAGGGTACATCACCTAGAAAAAAAGATGGCCATGCAGTGCAGTCCCTGGCCGCCAACGCAGGAAATCAAAGAAATAAATGAGGAGAATACCGACCGATAAAAAAGAAACACAAACAAAGAAACAATCACTTCCTCTGGTTTGGATGTAGTGCTCGTTGAACCTTCTCAATTTTTTCCAGTTTCCAAGCATGTTGTCGTGAGCTGTACGGTTTTAACTTCGGGTGAGGTATTCTGCTACTAATTATTGGTTTTTGTAGTAACAATAATGTTTGATTTCTTCAGAATTCTATTGTTGTATTCGTGGACCAACGAACGGATGGAGATTGAACATTGTAGCATTGCAGGAGGGAAAAGAACCTTCAGATGTAGAGATTGATTGAGTAAATTTAAAACCATTTATGCGTCAAAATACATAACAGATTGCAGGTGATTGTCCTCGGATTCTCAAAAATAACCGTGTGAGCTACTTCGCTCATAGGTGATTTTTATGATTATAAGACATTGTTTTAAAACGAACTCTTCATGATGAATTTGATGATTCCTCATGACTTGCTTATATCACAGAGTAATCTCTATATGCTTTTATGTTGATGGATAAAATTTATTCGATTACAATACATTAAAACCATCGGAAGTATCTGAATAACCGTAAACGGTACTTTCCATTCTCAGAATTTTTCTAACAAGAGCTTAATTGAACAAAATTAATAAGAAAACATACATGTGAAGAATCCACTATGTGCCACTATGGCTTTTAGAATCACTATATTCTATCTCGTATTGAATATTGAATGCAGAAGCCTTTGTAGAAAGTGCTTCATGTTGATTAGAGAAAGCATCCATTCATTTTTCAACATGATACTATACAATAGGCACACAAAGTTAAAAATCTTCCCTCAAATTAAAAATTACAAATTGTCTGTAAATCCCTGGTTGGTGGAAATTGGTTTGGAAAATTCTGAAAAGCTAATTCGCCCAGAGTATAATAGGTTCTAAATTTTAACATTATTGTTTTTAACATCAATAATATAAATCTACAATAATATTCTCAATAATTATAGTAAGTCTTATTCTAAACATCAAACTTTTTCCCATTTTTTCTTTTTAAATGACACCATCATTCCGTTCTGATAAACGTTATGTTATTAGCAATCAATAGACTCATTTATAGCCCTCTACTATAGCCCTCAACTATTCAGTATGGGCCTGTTCATGAGCTCGGGATTTAGCCAAGTCCTAGACTAAAACGGGTGGCCACCGTAGCATCGACAAACGTTAGCCTCGACACTCTGTACTAAGGGCTCTCTTTGCTGCTAACCCACTAAACTGTCGGGACAAACGTTTGTCGATGCTACGGTAGCCATCCGTTTTAGCCTAGGACTTTGCTAAACCCCGAGCTCATGAACAGGACCTTAATGTTTTAGATTTGTAATAATCCACACTCCATTACGAATATAGCAATGTTTTTTCTTCCTCTCTCATAATGTCATCTTACTGTCCTATAGCAATTAAGGTATTTCTAAGTATTATATGAGTGTAAATTTTATCATAATGTGTAATTCCAATGTTCAGAACTCGGTGTCACGCACAGGTTTTTTAAAACCATGTGACACCAAATTTATTGTATTATAATTTTTTGTACTGTGTAATATTTTCAATAAAATTTCTGATTTCTGATTTCTAAAGTTTTAATTTCAAATTAGTTCAGTTTGTCGTCGATCCCACTATGTTGCTATCCTCGATTTATCGTCTGGTTAAATTACCAGCTCGTCTCTGAAACTGGCCGTTATTCACATAAATTATTATCTTGAAAAAACGTTGCATCCCTCTTGAAGCTCTCCCTCTTTAATGGAACTGCTTAATCATGTTAATCATGTTGCTTCTGGTGAACAATCTGAAAGAATTCATTCAGATCCACGATTGCAATTTGTGAGGCAGCCGTCAGAGCAGGACGTAGCGGTAAAGGACGCACGGCTGCAGCGTCAACCACGTGCATGACTGCTCTTGTGTGGCCGCCGTGCACTGTTACCGCGGACAGCGTGTGAACCAGACTTGGCGCCGCATGCCACTCGCGGCACCCTACTACACACACACACACACACCCTGTGTCCCATTCATGAAAAAACTACAACTGTGGAACAATTAGCACACTGGATCGCACCTATTTGTCACATGACACTGAATTTCAGCCGGATGTGACGCAACAATTGCTCAGTGATCTGGGTGCCGTGACGAGGGGGGGGGGGAGCCATGGGCAGTGGGCACGGTCACGATGCTCTGCCCACAAAAGCAAACATCAAAGGTCAGCAATCAGCAGACAGTAACTGGCCGATGGATTCGGTGATGGTCTGCTTTGCACAGTGACATGCTTTCACTTGATAAGCACAGTACCTATACTGTACATGGAAAGATATATCATGCTGAAGTTTTCAATAGAATTTAATCGATGATTATTGAAAATTGTCCCAAAAGTAAGGGAGGAGCAGAATTGCAAAATAGATCTCACGCTTGAAAGCTTCCTTTTATATTGGTTCAATATTGCATTTGATTTGTAGCATCAGTTTAATACAAATCTGTTCGCTCTCTATCTAATAGCATTCGAAATTGAACGCTCTTTATAGATTCACCTCTCAACAAGTTGGAAATTAGTCGCCCGATGCAATTTGGATAGGATGAGCAGAGCTGTCTGATCATCTAGTTATGCGTTTTCATAAATATTCAATTCAATATTAATTATTTTCCATAATTACACATTACAATAAGTGGAAAACAGTAATTGAAACGAGCTAGTCAGGATTATACTTTTGGATAGAGCGTGAAGTCATGGAAGGCAGAATTATCACAAAGACCTTATACTGTAGAACAAGAATCTATTCATATTCACAGTTTTGTTTTCTCTGTCCAAATGTAGATAACGTTTATAAAAGTAGGTGTGTGATTAATTTTGAACGCAGTTCAAACGAAGCTTCATGATGGAAAATTTTCTTTCGCCGACCCTGCACTGAATGAATTACTTCGATATTTCATTAGTTTTTTCATATTTTCTACCACAGGTAGCGTTGCGATCGAGTAAACTGAAATGAAAAGTTGATGGATAGAAAAGTGAACTGAAATTTCGGATTGTTGAGTTTAAAAGTATTAAAACGGCAATGTAGCCCACAGCTGTCTGGAACGAAGTGAAAAACCATTGTAATCATGCAGTCAAAGAGAAAATCAATTGAAGCCAACCAAAGATGACGGTTGAAATTTCTCAGAGATGTTTAGTTGTTATTTCGATTGTAATTAATCGATGTTGATGAATTAGAATATGTAACGTTTAACAATGACAATGCATTTTATAAAAAGAGGTTCTTAGTAGCAGAGAAAATGAGAACACAATAAAGGCAGAGGAAAGTAGTGAGTGAAAAAAATCGAATAAGAAATAGGAAAGGGAGTTTAATAGCTGTTCGTTGACCGTTTTCCATTTCTTTCATGTAATCATTCGGGTTTCCTGTCACTTGGTTTGTGTAGAAGAAGGATAAGTAAAAGAAGAAATATAAGAAGAAGAGGGCGGAATAAAGTGCATGTTCTCATTTAGCAGTATTAATGGCAGATCAGAACGCTCTTCCGCTTTGACTATAAGCGTTTATAATCATGAAACAGAAAAAAGCCAGATCCGATTGCAATAATATGTAATAGAACAATGCAATATTATCAATCTTGTCTTGTACAAGATCATGACATAACGTTAAAAGATATACGGAATTAATAGCAATCCTGCTTTGGAGGGTTACTGAGCTATCCTGAATAAAAAATTTACAATGTGTAGAAGTTTTAATGTGAAGTTCAAATAGGGAGGAATAAGAATCTAATATAATGGTAAGTTTACTTGGTGATGTGAGATGTGAATTTTGTATCCACATTATTAGGAATAATCAATTTCACCATGAACAAATCATCTGAACCCAAGATTTTGACTTGTTATTTGATTTTCCAAGTCGTTTTTCATGAGTAATTCTATACACTGTTAAAGTTATTAATTGGATCAACTGAACGATAAATTATTCACAGTAATAGTAGAATTGTCAAAATCCTTGTGTTTTCTTTTTAATTATTATTCACAGTATCATTGGTGACTTGTTCTGTACAACAGCATCTCTTGTCTATCTTGTGAACCATTTAAATGGTTTTAAGTCGATAAACAGGTCCTTGAACTAGGATTGTAGAACGAAGCATTTTCGTGTGAAGATTACCGAATTGAGTACAAAGTTCAAGACCTGTTACAATGTTAAATCGCCTGTTAATTTTGACGTTCAACTGGCTCATTTCCACCGAGCTTTTCCAAGAAAGAAAAACCGACTGGACAATTATGATTGTTGAAGTAAGCTGCGTTACAAATCGGAATCGCTCGATTAGCGGCGAAAAACCAACAGTGCGCGGGAAATCGATGGAAAACTGCACGCACACTGAGCAACAGCTGCAATCGTGAGTTTTCCGAGTTTTCCCACTCGGTCTTTCTCTTCTCAAATCGCTTTTCAAGCTAGAGTGAATCAGTTTAGCGCAGTCACGAAATGAGGAAACATCAGAGAATAGAGAACAGGACTCTTCCGCTGACTTGCTTCCTTCTAACACTTGGCCAGCTCATTTGGAAAATTTCATTCAGGAATATTCACAATTCAAACTTCCTCTGCAAGCTTCGACCTTGCCAGAATTTACATTACTTCTAGTTTGATCCTAGCCTGGATTGTTGGTAGATAAAACTATGAGTATCTTCTCAAAAATACTTGAAGTCAATTATTTTTTAGAGGGCTACTTACAATTTTAATTCGATTTCCAATCATTATCTACTAATTATATTATTCGTTATAAATTTTTCCAATCCCCATATTGATTCCAGTATAGTATATATTCCCATGAAATTCCACAAATTCCAGAGGAAATCCAGAAGTAGTAATCTTTTTCCAATGTCCAAAGACCCAATGCCAAGTCACATGAATGAATTAATGTGATTATTCTTCTTCTATTTGCAAATAATTTCTGTGAGTGGATATGATGCACTGAAAGAGGATAAAAATGATTAATTTGAGTTGAACTTTCAATAAACGTAACAATCAACTTAAAACTGAATATTAATTCCCATATGTATTGAAGCTTTCAATAGAAACAATTTCAGTTGATTTCTACCACCGTTAAAAGTGGAAAGGCATTGGTAATCAAATAATTATTGCACCTTTCAGTTCTCCACAATCAGTTCATTTTGAATCTCTCATGAAAATTTTTAGGAATGGACTACGTATTTAATAACAATTACTGACTTCAAAAAAAATTCTTCAAGTGAGAATATGTGTAAAGTAATTGCTAGAAGATTAATCACCTAATAAATAATTAATCACTTAAGTAAACACTCTTATTTTTATTGTAATACATCTCATTTCAAATGTAATCACTTATTTTTACTTGTAGAACGACCCTGAAAACAAAAATAACTTTTATATAATAAATAAAAAGTCATAATTATAATTTAGTATTGTAAATTAATACTGCGATATATCTTTGACCATCTTTATATTATTGGTATAATATTGACTATTATAATACTATCTCAACGATAAAAAACCGGTTTCTGCTATTAAATAATATTCTACTTACTACTTTGAACGTATCACTACAAACTTCACAGAACCCTTTGATTCTAAATCCCCTTAAATTACTAGCCGGTTAACCGTAAATGTAAGAAACTATTCAGTCGTTGGCGATTTCTGCAATGAAATTGTCATGATTACTATGATTTCATTTGAGAATCTAGATTCACCACTTCTAAATTCCCTGTTTTCATCCGTTTCACTACCAATTCATTTGAAATTCACAACCAATTCATCCGTTAAAATCTAAGAAACTATTCAGCCGTTAGGAACACGACCAGTTTAATTGAATGGTGTACACGTGTGAGCGATAGGTGATTTTCCAACATCCGTTTCAACTAGCAGAATAATATGGAGCTGCCAAATAAAGCAGTAATTGTTTCAACGGCCGTTCCCAAAGGAGCCTAATGGCTTTGTGACAAGTGGAAAATGGTGTTAAGGATACTCTGCGAGAAGGCGAAGTCGCGGTGACTTGCAGGAAGCTGCTGCCCTCCGCTGTCAATGGCAAGAAAAGTTCGTTACCCGGCCAACATAGGGCAACGCTGCACCTGTTACTACTGCATGGAGGTTCTTCAACCCGAAGAAATTTCCACTTGCACTCTAATGAACAATCACATCACAATTTATATTTTTTTCCTAATGCTTGAATAACTTTGTTGATAGATAATCATAATGATAAAGTGATGTGGATAAAAACATTTTATTTTGAGATACAATAGATTAGGTAGTACAATAAAGTATAGTTACAATTCTAATGTACAATCAAATCATAATTTATATTTTTTTCTTAATGCTTGAATAATTTTGTTGATAAAAACATTAAAAAAATACAATGGAATGGGTAGTACAATAAAGTATAGTTACAATTCAGAGGTAATTCACGCGTTTAGTCCATATAGATACTGTACATTGAAAATTCAATTCTAACCTCTCAATTTCCACCTCTCACAAGATATTGTATTAAATATGTGGGAAAGTTTGGAAAGAGACAAATAATGATGCTTTTTTATTAGATTAATAAATGATCAGTGGGTAAATTAATGTAGCCAAAAAAATTGATTGAGAATATTGTAAAATAAATCGAAATCAATGAAAAAGATCATTTCTTAACTATCAAAAGTCTCACTTAATTCTCACTAGTTCCTACTCTGATGTCTACCAATCAATGAATTAATTCACCCCCAAATGATATTAATTTATTATATTGTTTTTCAATGTTTGCAGGTATTATGTTGTCAATTTTAGGTTTAAAGATCTATTTATTTGTTCAAAAGTTGGGTTTATTCTTGGGCCAATAAGACATTTAAAATAAGGATTTGGTATCCAATCATTTGAATTTAACAAGTTTTTTCAGGATTTCAAGGTATCCAAGAAAGTTTCAATGAAAAAGATTGAATTTTTGAGAATATTTGATTATAACGATTGGATCGTATCAAATTTATCGTTCTATATGAAAAGTGTACCACTCTTGTTCTATGATTTATGATCACTCTATCGAATTATTCTAACAATGGAACATTTTTGAATGAGGTGTTACATTCGGCTATAAAAAATTGGTACCAATACCCCCTAGAAAGGATTATCAAAAGTAAAACAATTATAAAATTTAAAGTTTTTTCATCATTTTGACACAGCACATTTAAATGCATTCTTCATTATCGACGTGGTATTATTCTTGAAAATCCTTGCAGAACGATGAGATGTAACTGAACAGTAGACCTGCAAGCAAACCTGTAGGTGTTTCAGAATTTTCAACTTATAAAAGCTCATGATTCATCCTTCTTCATAATTTCAAACATTGTAGTGAATTCCAAGTGGTATTGAAAAGTTAATGGCTATAAATATTGTTGAAAATACTGATACGCAAGAGTAGAAAATACAAGATAGCCAAAGCCTTGGCGTGTTTTATTGGAATAATGAGAAAATTTTATCTTGCTGGGAATATTAAGTTCTTGGTGCTAGGACTTTAAACTATAATACTTAATACAGATATTATTGGAAATAAGAGATCCTAGAAATCAATGATAATAATATTTGAAGTACTACTTATATAGCCTATATAGGTTTCACCAGAGCAAACAATTTTGAAATAATTCATGTTTTACAACACTATAGAGAAATTCGATGTTTGTTTGATACAGATCTGAAACTATTTATGTCTATGGATTCCAATAATTATACACCAAATCACTCGGATTTCAAACTCTATTTGAGAATAATCAAGTTTCACTCCAATGATCAAGATGCTGTTTGGTTCTGACTCAGAATTCAGTAGAAACTTATGAATGAAATACTATTGTAATACTAGAAATTGAATTGAATGCCTACAACAAAAACGTGGGTAGTCTGAGTGGGGCGCTAGCAGTTCATTATCAACAGGCCTGATGCAAGAATATTTTATTATCACTTATCTAATGGAAACATTTTGCTACTATGACTGGCAAGACAGCGTAACTCACACCACCAGTTCAGTTGATAAGCTTATCCTAATTCACCTCATAACAACCCACAAACTTGTTCAAAAAGCTCCTGCACTTGTTTACACCTGAATTATTCAGCGACTGACAACGTCTTATTGAAACTTGAGTATTCCATCACACTCTCTGGTAGAAACGGATTGAATAATAAAGAAATTCCTTATTTTATTGATTCTTTATTGTTTCTCGACAGCTGATGGAATCAATAAGTTTTATCATTGATAGGAATCCTGCAAAAAAGGTTTAGTGGGTTTAAATAAATATTGGGTTGAATTCCGGAGAAATTTCGTTTCACAGCTAATATTAAACTGAATATACCATACCAACTGAATGAAAAATTAAAAGCTATTGGAATGCAATAATGAGTGGACTTCTTCTTCTTCACTTCAAGGATTAGGTTTATTGAATAACCTGTTCCGGTACCCATCTTTTTCTCGGCCTTCCTACTTCTCTTTTCTCAATAGGTGTATGATAAGGAGCTTCCAGAAGGCATCTTATTCAAGTGACTGCACCAGTTTCTTCTATTCTGTATTATTTTGTCATGTAAAGGTGTTACAGACAAAGCTCTTTTTACGTCATCATTTCTGATTCTATCTGTCCTAGTGCAGCCGAATACACTTCTTAGAAATCTCATCTCTGCAGCTTGAATTTTGGTATCCAATTCTTATGTGTGAATCCAATTCTCACTTTCATAGAGAAGAGTTGGAGCAGCAATCGTATTGAAAAAAATGAGTGGACGTTAACTCAAATTCAGAAGCAAGTGAAAATACAATTATTATTGAGAATAATACAATAATTAAGAGGAGCAATATGAAATAATATTAATCATAAGAAAATGTTGAGGATCTAATCACAAGGATGAACTTTATGATCTCATCATAAAGGGATAGGCTACATTACAGTCAGATAAAAATGTTCAAGGGAAGGCCATTGACTCAAGGACTTCAGTATTCTATGCGGGTAGCATTCATCCAAAAGTGTGAGAAATTCCACGAAACTGAGGTTCAAAGACCCACATAATTCATAATTCTACAATTGCTTGAAATATGATTTTCAATCGAACGGGATTAAACATTTAATCACTTCAACATAGTATTCATACATACTTTGACATCAAATTCTAACTTACTTCGATTTTTTTAAACCACCATAAAAATGATGATATATCTTGAAAAATTTGAGCCTTTACAAAAATAACACAATTTCCTGTATACTTTCACAACTTTTCCACGAATACTTTGATTTTAAAATCCATTTTCAACGAAAGTAAACGGATCATTTTAGTCATTCTCTCTTTCGGCTCTTCATCAGCTGATCCGTTATTCGCGAATGAGGGTTGAAAAAAGGGCAAGGCCGAATTCACGTTCTTCAACGAATCGGAAATGTTTAAACAAGCGTGAGAAAAAGTGAAACGCTCGCTTATATATAGGAAAGAGCATGGGATTTACATCGGACAGCAAGCATGAAAATATGCGTAAAGCAGGTACCCCCGTGTAACAGGTGGTTAATGAGTTTGGCGTGTAGGACTACTATAGGAGGCTACAGGTCGGGGAAAAAGTACTTGCTGCCGTTTTAAAGGTCCCTTAGCTAAGCGCACACCATATGGTTTAACGGTCGAATAGGTGAGACGCTGAATTTGTTATGTTGTTTTTAAAGGACCTGCTCTACTCAACACTTCTAACCGACTTATTAAAGGAACAAGTGCACAGGGCAAGTAACGACTTAACTTCACTTTCAAACGGTCTGTCTAATTGTTCTTGTAAGCACTTATGAATTTGTTTATCAAAACGTTATTACGGAAAAAGGATTTGGAAACATTTGGTGAAGGATACAATGTTATATTTGAAAGATTCAACCAAACAATTCTTATAGAATTTGAAAAAAGTCAGTTAAATCGTCAAATTCGTTGAATTTAGGCGATTTTGTTTGTTGCAGACACATTCGATGATAAAAATTTCTGACAGTGGCATAGCAATGACAGCTTTATGAATTGATAAAAAGTTTGCAACGTAGATTACATATTAAGCTTCTAGATCCAAGCTTCAGAGTGTTTTCTGGAACTGGAAGCTTGCATTATTTTCCTTCAAATCAATTTCAAATGAGTAAGGGAAACAAATATCAATACAGCATACAGAACAGAGATGATAATATTAATCATGTTATTATCAACGTCATCACAACACAATGATGTTTCTGACTCTAAAATTAATTCTTGTTTTGAATATAATAATAATATTATTTTTATAATAATATAGCTTTATTGACATCCATTAAATGAACAAAAGCCTCTCAACTGAGGTAATTTGTGGTAGGCAGTTGTTACCAACAGAAGATAGCCAGGGATAGGAGAAGGTGGCAAAGAATTATGGACAAATTGTAAATTTTGTAAATAGAGTCAAATTTTTCTATTCTGTTTTGAATAACTTGAGTATTTTACAATCCAAACAGATGGGGCAATACAAAAACAGAAGTATAATAGGACATTAAAGTATCTCCTCAAATTCTTTCAAATAATATTGATCCATGTTTGTAAGAATTTGGTCAATTATTCGATGTTTTTAAGACACGAGTGGTTGTTTTAGACTTTAGACGGAATAGTCTATGTTTTTTAGTTGTTACAACAGGAAATACATTTTGATATTATTTCTTGAATGATCATGCTATACTTCGTTTTTTTTGGAGAAATGAATTTATTTATTCAATTTCAGCAAGTTTGTGTGTTTAAAGCCGAATTCTACCAATGTCGGGGGTGACCAATCATAACTACCACCACTGAAGAAACAGTTTTCGAAGGTTTCATTGTTCGGAAGTCCTTTTAACGACTCGACTCCTGAAGACAGTGAAAGCTTGCCGCGGCAGCAATAGCAACAGATGGTGTAACGGCTACAGGAAATTACAATATGTCGTCAAGGAACAAGTAATAACACAGTAACGAATCATGATTTAAGGTTTTTTTCTTTCATTAGTAACGTGTCTTCTGAAAGTTCGTTATTCTTGTTGGGCTCTTGAGATTTCTGTGCGACAATGTTTAGGTCTGTCACAACTTTTGTGGTTAATTGTTGAAGATACAGATGAAAGATATAATAGAATCGGAGAAAACATGATTGTTTGAGAAATCTCAACTGTCTCAAATAAACATGGGAAAATTCATATTCATCCAAAGTATGACTAAAGGGAAAATTCTTATGAATAAATTGAATTGTTTAAGCTTTACGCGATAAGATTATTCTAAGTAATGTTCAAGTTTCAATTCACCAAACTAATGATGTACATAATTTTCAAGTAATGTGATTATAGTTTTTATAATATCAAAGAGGATAATATTGAAAACTTGAATTTTGTATTGAAGAAACCACATTTGAAGCTGAAAATCTCAATTTTGAAAACTAAACTAATTTAGAAGATTTGTTCAAACTTAATTCGACTCAAAAGTAAGTTGATAACTTTTTTCTGTGGTGTTGTCCACATAAAATCTTGGCTTGTGCTTGAGTAATGAGAAGGATTATGTGATGATTAGAGATGAATGGATCTACAGCATTAGGTAGGTTCCGAACTACCAGGAAGCGATTCTAATTCTCATGAATGAACCTCAGTGCAGAAGTCCTCGACGGGAATAGGCTTATTAGTTAGGCTATAGGCTATAGACGGGAAATTATAGTCTTTATTGAGAAGGATTTCTTCCACACATGACTTTACCGGCATCAAACACTTTCATGTTTTATTGTTAGCTTTATCATTGCTTGTATATTTTGATTTCATCGGATTATTGCTTTTCAAATAATTTATTGCTCTCAACAAACGGCTCTAAATTTTTTTCAATCACTCACCTGATAGGATGGGTGCAAGTGCTCTGAATTTATTACGACAATAAAATTTTCTTATAGTTTTTCTCCTCACAGTAGCAGCAATTCAAATTACTCTATATCTTTTCTATTACTCCGCAGCAGTCTTGATTGTAGCTTGTCTAGACAGAGAGGGAACTATTGCATACAGCGATACAACTTGATGATTATCTATACCCCCGACCCAGTATCACTTTAGTTGGTCGTACAATTCTCTAGAAACTCAATTCAAACTTGCAAACAAGTTGATATTTGGCTTATTCTGAGCTGAATTATTTAAACACCTTGAAACGAGTTACTGTTCCTCAATCTGTCTGAAGATGTCTAACAACAGAATGAAACGGTCGTCACAATACTGAGATGTTTCCTACTTTCACAGCTTATATATAATCAGTGTTAAAATATTCCTTTTTATATTACAGGGCCTCAATTATAAACAAAGTTAAACTAATTTATGGCTATTGAGATGGAATATCGATTTTCCAGGTCAGGTACCGGTATTTATTTCCGAATTCGATGAAAACTAGTTATATTTCCAATTAGTTTTCCAGTTACATTTACTTGGATTGAAGTTGTGAGTACTTATTTTTGTACGATGCACAAAAGGATGAAAAACGTGACAATTATCAATAATATCGAATCCGATCTGCAAGATGATTATTCTCTGTTCCAATTTCGAAAAAATAAATACTTTCATCTTTCAGATAAAAAGGAGAAATGATCTAATGAATCAAACTTAACTTTATATTAGACGATTACTGTAGATTTTTCTAAATTCAACTATCTCATTTTAATGATTCTTTATATTTTCCAAAGTCCAAACTATTTTTCTAAAACTTCCAAACTATTTTGCAATAAGTGCATTGAGATGATCAATCGTGCTTATTGTATCTTCTTGCTAATGATGTTCGTATAAAGCTAAATCAAGCCAAGGTTGACGAATTGTAGTTATTAAACTAATTTGAAGATTTCCGTGCAGCTAATACAGGCTTGCATGATTTATATCAAGATTGATGTACCAATGACGTGCTCATATTAAATTTCTTTGTTCTAAAAGTATGTCTTGAATGTATTTTCTTTTATAGATTTCTAGAAATGGTAGGAATGACAAATGGTATGAATAATATTATAATACATTATACTACTGAAACTATTCGTACATTCGTAATACATTATACTGCTGAACTATTCGTACAAAAATCAAATTCAAGAAAGAAGAAAGCTCTTCCTAATCCAAAGAAGTCGAGAAGTTTCCGAGGATTCTGAGGAAAGTGTTAGATCTGATCTGAAAGTGTTTGATCTGAATGCGAAACAAAGAGATGAACAAATGTTGATTGATTTGTTGCTGGTTAGGTTGAGAATAATAGAAACAGAAAAAAGTCAATTTCATAATTTCAAGAAAGCATTTACTGGTGTCCCTGCTCTCCGGACAGCTTGAAACCCGACAAAGTTTTTGCAACTTTCTGTTCTACACTCTGTACTTTACAATGCGTAGGAACTAAGCAGGGTTGCAGCGGCGCTGCTGAAGCATGACATTGACGCAGCCCTCGCTTATCCGGACTGGCCATCTGCCCTCTCATTCACTCACACCACCCTCTTCCTCACTCGCACACACCCGCTCCACATTCCCACCCACCAATTCGAATAATTTAGTCTCGCTTGCATTCATCCCCAAATTAGTCGGTGGCTTTTCCATCAGCTTCGGAAGTTGTTGTTCAATTCACTCATTTCGTCGAATAATTCATTTTATATGCTGATTTTTGAACGCTGATATTAGATTAATATTTATGTCTCGGCTATAATTCGACGCCATGATGAATGGGGCTGATTAGAAATGTTTATTAAGAGGGCTTATAGTTGCAAAATATTACCACGACTTGTGGTCTGTAGTGAACTGGGGAAAATAATCAATTCTCCACAATAGAGATTCAATAAAAATTCAAACTTATAGAGCAGTGTATGAAGAGCGCAAGAGAAAAGGGTGAAAAAGAAAAGTAGCCCTGAAAGTCCACTTCTTAAAATGATTATGATTTTGTTAAACTTGTTTCATTTGTAAATGCTGGAGGAAAGGTCCAATGTATAAGCTGGAATAATTTTCGAAGTAAATGCCAGTGTCTGAAAAGCAAGGAATTCATGTATTGTTTGTTTCATTAAATATAATATTCATTGTTTGGGTTAAAGAATGATCAAGATTATATCATATTAAGGAACTATGCCGTAATGACAAAGGATTTAAGCCAAGAAGAATTGAGGAGTATGGAAGCTGTTATGATTGATTTAAAAAGATGAATACTATTCTATAATCTAGCTTCTACTAATTTCAGATAACTCGTAAATTTGAATAACCCATTCCAAATAACAACCTGTCTTGATTAAAATATCTCAAAACTCATGTGTCAAGTGTCTCGAGGTTTTGTGAGTAATTATTTTCCTGAAGCTGGAAACTGTTGATAAAACTTGAAAATAACTTCATTTCCTAAACATTTCAGTGGAAAACCAAGTTTCTGCAATGATTCTACGATTATAAATAGGTATAACTTCAAAAAATTCGTAGTTATTAGTTTATCATATCGTTTTAATTGAATTAGTCTATTAATCTATTAGTCTAATAGAATAAATTCTATCATCAAGCATTTAATAAAATTCCATGTAAAACTTGAAGTAACTGAGAACATAATTTTTTCCAATTCAAACTGATGTAGCCAATAGTGAAATTGAATGAAATTCAATAATATTATTATTCAAGACTTCAAGAGAGAAGAGAAAAAGGAGCTCAGCACTTGAAGAGTAGGCTTTCATAAAAAATTAGTTGAATTAGCTGTTATCAGAGGTGTAGTGGAACAATCGGGAAATTAATTGAATGTTTGTGCCTTATACGTAGCCAATTAATTTGAATAGCAACCTTTCACATTTTAAAATCAAATTGGTTGGAACCTCTACGCTTTCTTCTCAACTGAATATGTTATGCATTCGAGATAACAATCGATTCCACTCTCTACATAACGAGACTTGGCCTAATGCTCAACCATTGTGAACAATTTGAACTATATGCAGATAAACAAATTAGTTATATGAATACAATGTACTGAACTCAATGATAACTGCTATTGTTATGGAATATGTAGCTATGTAGTGATTAAATTTTAAAAAATCCAACTCATGCAATTCGAGTCTTCATTCATGGAAAAGCATTAAATCTTCTGGAAACTGTAACGGAGGTTGAAGAGGAGAAAACGTGGAAAAGGAGACAAAAAAGGAGAGTGCAAGAAAATAAGGACTTGTTGAAAAACGAAATAAAGAAGATGAAATAAATGAAGGAATTGGAAGAAAGGAAGAAGAAGAATTAGGAAAAAAGTTCAATAGATTATTATTTGTTTAACGATTCTCACATCTTAATCTCAATTACTCGGAGAAAAATTGAATGAGATCTGAAGAATTCGACACAATTTGAAAAAATACACCGAATAAAGAAAGCTCTGATTTGAACTGATAATGGTATTTTTGTCCAGTCTAAAATTCTATCAACGCGACGTGAAATGAACAAAGAATTAGAAATCCAGTAGAATTGAGCAAAGTGAATGACAGAAATAAAAAATAATAAGAGGAAGGAAATAGAAGGAGAAAACCAACAGCAATACAGTAGACAGAATCTTTAAAAGTATACTTCTTTCATCTTGATTGGTAAAAGTTTTTAATAAATGTTCTAATCAAAGATGATGGTGATGAGGAATATCGAAAGGAAGGAAATACGGCGATGAAAACAAAAGAGAAAATAGACAAAATTGATGAAAAAATAAAAATTGTCTATCTTGATTTATCGAAGAATTGAACAAAGTAAATGATGAAAAAAGTATCAGAAGGAGACAAGGACGAAACACAAGAGAAATTGATAAAAAAACTTCACTTCTTCGTCTTGATTTCAATAAGATTTAGAAGCTAAGAAATGAAAACAAAATGTTGATAAATGGGAAATGGAAAATATGAAAAACATCTAGCAGGTGAAGAAAAAAGAAGAAAAACCAAAATAGGAACACATAGGAAAAAGAGGAAAAGAAGAAGAAAGCAACAGACAAGGGGAGGAACAGAAGCAGAAGAAAACAAAAATGAATAAGAAAAAATCAACAAGTACTACTCAAACAAAATGAGTACCCATTACTATCACGTTGAGTGCCTACTTGCACAATGTTCCTTGGCATATTTCTTTTGAAAGAAACGGAATAACAGAAGGGAGGATGACGTTCTTGGTGGAGTTGTCAGGTGCGCGCGAAGAGACCAGCGGACAGCTGAGACCAAAGGAGGGGCGGGGTGTGGGGGCGGCAGTCGGAGGCAGTCACGAGGAACGGGAGCCGCAGAAGACTTCCTGCGAGGCGTCATGCTCCACGGCACGACAGGATGTCCCCCGGACAACCCTCACCCTCACCCTCGAGGGGCGAAGGAAGTCGCGACACCCTCTCGACTTGGACAGCCCTAGTAGAAGTAGTACTTTCTGCTCAAAGCTGGTTCAGTGGTGTAAGTAAATAGTTTCTAAAGAAAACGTTGCCAATATTCAGTATGTTTGGCAGGAAATTCAGGAACTGATATTTTGGCAAGGGAATTGGAATAAAAAGTTGAAAAATTGAAAATTTGATAAAAATATGAGTTGAGAGGTTTTATTGAAAAAAATAAGATAAGATATAAAATTACATATTTTAAATAATAACTGGGATTAAATTTTATTGAAAAATGGACCTAAAACTAGAATTGAATGCCTGAATCCTATTATTCAAGTTACACCAAAGTTGGTCCATTAGTGATAATGAGCATTGAAAGTTCGGTACTAAAAACAAGTTGATTTCAGTTACATTAGAAACAAATCGAATTCAATTCATTCGCCAAAAACAATAATACAGTAACAAAAAACTCTGTAACTGAAAAAAATCAATTTATAGTAGGATTTCAATCAGAGCTTCTTGGAATTGAGAAGAATCAGAGCTTCTAAATACAATATGGCACTGCCGGCAACAGTAATTCATATCCTTTATAAGAGGAGACATCAAATTTCCTTTGAGACGTCCTTTATTTGAGTACTACATTTCTAGTCGTTATTACTCTTGAATTACAGTACATAGGGCACAGCCCATCCCAAATCATGACCGCCTCGTTGTTGCTGTACTCTGTACTCGAAAGTATGAATCAAAATGTCCATCATAGGCATCATCCTCACGTGCTCATCATCATGCAAGTTCTACTCATTTATTAGGACAAGAAGTGAATGACGGCCCCAAATTACAGGAAGACAGTAAACAATGGCCTGTACGTGCATTAACGAGCCTCTCTTGATTTTTAACTACAACCAACTACACTGTGTCTTCAATTCTGTGTGTAATAATCTGGCTCGCGTGCGCGCCGCCCGTGTGCGTGTTAGCGCGTGCGTGTAGGCAACGCAAAGGAACAGAAGCGCTTTGTTTTTTAAAGCTTTCCGTAATCGCATCTCTTGGAGCGAGCTGCGTAGTATGTGCTATTGTAGGCCCAATGCGTTGCTCAGGCTTGTAGAAGGTTGGCGATAACAATAGCCCAAGTATCGTATGGCAAAACGGTAGGTGGTCAGGGCTAGCAAGTACTAGCAAAGCGCAGTAGTTTAGTAGTAACTAGTAACATAGTAGTATTAGCAGTAAAGTGGTAGCAAAGTAGTACAAATTTGGTATACTAAATAAGAGGGAAAGATTTACGTCTGTGTCACATTTTCAGACAGAGCTAGATAGTTTCAACCCTTGATAAAAACATCATCACGATAATAATACGAAGGTTACTAATCCAATATAGCTCATCCTTCATTAGGTTTCTGCTTGATTATATTCACTAAAGTTATTTATAGATAATCCTTAACTTTAGATTGTGGTATTAGAGGAAGCAGGTAAGGATTATGAGTAATTCAAATTAAAATTAAAATTCAAATTTATTTGCCATATACAATTTACATGAAATGAAAATTTGTCACTCAAATAACATATAGGCTAAATAGGTCACTAAATAACCAATTACAAGTTGGTTATCAGTATCTTAAGGTTAAGGAAATCATTGTATGATTGGACTTTAATGGCTGTCTCAAACTGAGGGAAGTTGGAAAGTCTTATGAGAGTCAGGAGTTGAATGTCTAAATTCTAAATCAAATAAAGCAAAATACTTATGAAGTATGAGCTAGACTCTATGTTAGTTGGATTCACACATAGATTATACAGTAGCAGTATTAATATTTATCATTATAGCACAGAGGAGGGAGTAATCTCTGGAGGAGATTTCCCTCCTCTGTGATTATAGTAATCATCATAATATACAGTAAGAGCAGTAATTTTGTGCAATGATTCCTGAAAGTGGAACTATAACCAAGTTTACTCTAGTAGTATTCGTTGTTTTTTGACTCACAATGTTTTACTTTGCAAAAAATAATATCAGGAATCACTTTGAAGATCTTACAATTACAAAATAGCTTATTCTAACAAATTAGTAGTTGCACAGCCCATAAATATACTTAATTGAAAACAAATTCAGAATCTGTATAATGAAAACACTAATATTTGTAGTCAAACATCATACATTTATTAAAATATTTTCAAACATTTAATGAATGAGTGATATTTTACTTTTGACTATATTATATTAGTGTTTTCTTGTTTAGGTATCACAACATCTCACCAGACACTATGCCAGAAGTTACATATTTAATAGTTGAACTGTTACGACAGCCACAACGTCCGAATTAAAAGTGTCTTCGAATATCGGTACGGTTGTTTCCTCAAATTACAGTCCAAAATTTTCTTTGTTTGGCAGAAGTTGCGGGCTCGATTAATGACGTATTTAGTCGCGGTGGACGGTTTCGGACAGTGAGCGAGTGCAAGTGGCAGGAGGTAGCAGCTGCTGGCCGCGAGGGTAGTTTCTTCTCCACCCTTGACTGGCAGAGCATGTCGCGTGCAATTAACCCGCTGCCGCGTCTGCACGTGCCCTCTGTTCTGCGTCTTAAGACACACAAAACTTGACCTACAAATAACACAGGAGTTGCCGGACACTTGGCATGGCGAAGGTGCGGGACTTAGCCAAGCGAAGCGCGCGGGAACCAAGTTTGGCGGCAAAGTCTGTCAAGTGCCACCCGCATCTGTCTTGGGTGCTCAAGTTGGCTCACAATTACCAAGAAGCTGGTACTAACATACCAGTAGTGGAGTTTCGTTAGCAATAAAGTTACCATAGTACAGTAAAGCTACAAAAAAGCCGCAATACAGCTGCAAGTAAAATTTGTATTACAGTATAAGCTTTAAGTAGCTTTTGTATGAACTGCGCAATACTCCACATTACAACGGATTTCATAAATTACTATCTATCTAGCGTATGGCTTTTGTTGGTGGGGAGACCCGAGGGTATAAGTTACTACCAACATTGATTGACTAAATATAAGGAACTCGAACCAAAACCACAATATTACCAATATTTGTCAACAAAATTCTTATACAAACATTCCAGCGTCGAGTATCACTTGATTGACTGATGCACATGAAATATATCCTTAATTTGATCTTATGTTAATGATTCATCAGTTATTATCATGATTTACATATTTTATGGAGTCAAAATCAGAATCAATGAATTCGCCTCAAGAGTTGTGGAAATTGGACAGCAAAAATTCTTGTACCAATTGGATTGTGACCAGAAACAAACTTGATTTGAATATGAGACACAATTGCATTTTAAATTCGAACAGCTTATTGTATTGCTACTGTCGTGTACTCGAATAAAGTTAACCGTAGCTTTTGAGTGCTGAAATACATTTTCATAATAGCGCCAAATGCAGAAACAGCAGTACATTTGTTTTCAATTCCTGAGCGAATGGTGGGCAAATCAACATAATGCATCCAATATGCATGGGCTTTCACCAACCTCGTATGAATCTGAATAGTATGAACTCAAAGTATGAACTTATAACTGTATAATGTACTGCTCTCAAACAATACAAAAACTAAAGAGCCGAGAAAATGGTAGTACCAAAGGATTCCTTGAGGATCCTGTGAATTATTCATGAACAGATGTTCTTCGAACAGAATTCTCTATAATTCCATCAATATAGTTCACATGTGTAATGCAATGCTCTATATTCCATTTAAAATTATCGAAAAAAAGAAGGAACTATTAAAGATATAGTATTGTAATGGCATTAGTGTTCAATTAGGTAAATCGGTTCTTCTATAGAACCTCGTAAATATCATCCGATTAGCAAATGATAAGGTTGTATAACTTGAAATTATTAAAATCAATAATCCTATTAAATAAAAGAGTTTCTTTTATTAGAAAATCTTCGAGTGTTTTTCCTCAAATAGAATTAAAAAGATCAATAATTGATAACTTGATTACTTGACTTCAAGAATAGATTATTAATAAGGTCAATTTACCGAGATTCTATAAGAGAAGATTATTGAAGAAACTAGAAAAAACTTGAAGTTTCAACTAGAGGCGAATAGAAGTTCCAAGTAGGCTATTCTTAATCTGCATGTCGTAAACACCTGTTGAATCGAAGAAGAGACTACTTTGTTTTCAATTTCAGCAAATAAATAATTATATTTTTCAATTCACTAATTCCAAAAGGGGTTTCAGGATAGAATAGGATCTCAACTTTCCAAAGTGGGTTGAGATCTCTCGCGTTAAACTAGTGAAATTTTCAATTGGTACCTAATTTCTCTGAAACATCGAACTGGATTATTTCAACATAAGTAGCAAACATTCAAAGATCAAATATTGATTCACTATAGATTTTACTATATTACTTGTTAGTTTAATCCACTATTAATGACAATGTCATTATGAGAATAGTATTATTTTTTTGCTTTCTTATGATATTATTCTCTTCGTAGATATTTTAATGTTCCATCTTCTCTACAAATTATTCTCTAGTTAATCTGCTGTATTATTTTATACTATTATTATTGTATAAAAATGGCACCTGCAAAAAATTAGCATTACCATTCAGTTTCAATGATTATCAATAAAAATGGAGTGATTCTATTCACGTACAAATACAAATTCAGATATAGGAGGAAAGATTCAAGATAATATCAGTGCAAGACTATTCCTACTCCCACTACACAAGTTTTTTCCCTAGAACGACATGCAATCATCAACAATTCAAATATTCCACTTGCAAAATCCTTGAAAATTTACGATGAAAATGTACTCATCTCAGCAGGCTTATCTCGAAGTGTGAATTTAATGTCCAGTTCTCACAAGTCGGACAGAACAAAGATGGTTGTTATTGTTGACGTTACCCATCAATACAAGTTAGTAGTTGCCAACTTCAAGTTTGTTGCTTTGCGAAAAGTATTGAGTATCGACAAGCAAGTAGTGCATTGTTCGTTTTCGAAAAGCGGTAATTGTGTTGGAAGTGCGCGCATAACAACTGAATTACGCCGCGAAGGCGATAAGCTTCGCGGATAATAGATGTTTCTGCGAAGAGCGACTGACGATCGGTGGTATGCCAAATATTTGAGTTGACAATTTTACGAGTACAATTGGCAGTTTGCACCGAGGTTTATTGCGTGGTTGTTACCTGCAGAGTGTGCTAGCTGTCGGCTGTATGAGGGAGGCTGCATAATGATGAACACCTGTGGCTGCTATCAACACAGTAGCAGCTCTCCTAGTGTGAACGAACAACGAACACCTGGTGGAATCCATTAACAAATAAAGCACTGCCGCCCTAAGCCCATAGTTCTATATACATAGAACTGGATATATTTATATGCCTAACCCGCATGCCAACTTCACTCTTCATTCGTTCACATTCTTCTCATCTCATTCTTGAATCGGAGGCGAGCACTGGTCAAATTCTAGTCGTAAAATGTGGTTGAGTATCTTCCAGTTGAATTATTTATATCAGCGGGCACGGGTGAGTCAAATCACAGTCAAGAAGCCATAACTTCTTGGCTTTTTGGCTGAAACAAAGTTACAGCTTCGGCTGTAACGTTGAGAAACAATAAACATTTCTAATTTGATTCAGATGAAGTTGACGCTGAAACGTTATGGACTGGATTTGGAGAATGATAATTATGTACTTGACAGAATTTGATCGAAGGAATGTTTCTTCTTCCTTCTAATTTTAAATTAGAAAAGTAAAATTTTTTCAACCAATTTCTCAGATTTCGCCCGGATATCACCCGGTTATCAGTGGAGCACTATCCTCACTTTTTCCGTAGTTCATCTTTTTGTCTTTGAATAGTCCTTATCAAATTCTGTTGCTTAGTACTATCTACTATGTAATACTTTAAGAATAAAAGGCCGCACTTTAAGAATAAAGCATTACATACAACAAGTTTTTATCTATTTATACGTTGCCACTTCCTTGATTGTGAATAATTAAGTTAATAAGTTCAGCTTGATTGATTAATGCCAATCATGGAATTGTATTTTTCATTCAGTAGCCTACTGCAAGATACCGAATGCATATACAGTACTATTTTTGTATCGAATGTATGAATGGAATTAAATTAGCGTTTACAACTGAATGTATTGTAATGTAATTATTATTGCTTTATTAATTGAAATTAATAACATTGATTTATCGTATTTTTGTGGAAAAGTTAACCACTTTTCAATTTTCCAGAAGTTCCTCTCCATTTTACATTATTTAATGAAGTAATTACCGCGAATGATAGAACTGATATATCTTTTGAAATAGCTTTGAAGATAGAGTCAATGTTATTTCAAAGCTCTTCAATTTCTCTGTCATATTTCATAATGCTACACTTTCAAGGAAACTATTTTAAATGGCTTTTCTGTTAGCTAGAATATAGACCTATAAAAGAGCAGACTTACAAAAATTTATATTTATTACAGCATTTGGTTGATAATTTACTCGAATCCAATCCGTTGATAACCGCAGACAATAGCCATGTAATTGATGGAAGAGGTGGACTGAACTGAATCATGAACCTGTCCGTGTGATATAATTGTGAGCATGATCCTAGTGAACAGGTGCCTGCCGACCAGATTAGAGTTTCATTTACAGGCAACAAAGATCACGTCTGCCTTGGCGCCGTGAAATTCGATCGCAGTTCAAGAGCAGACTAGACGGCCGATTAAAGGTTGACCACAAACTGTTGTTTTTGATTTTTTCTCTTCAGCTCCTGATAAACTCCAGCCAAAAATCGAACGAACCAATGTGGCTCGAAATTACACACTATCGTTACACACCATTATCGACTTCACACAAGATATTCAATGCACAGATTCGATAAATTTTAAAACGCATATAGGCACACATTATTTCTGCATCAGTTCATCGTTTATTTTTGACATTTCAGCACTGAAGGGAATTATTGTTGTTGAAGAATATACTCCATAACCTCTTTCCCACAATTTTAAATAATTGGATACAACATATAAGTGCCAATATTATATTCTTGAACCTCATATTACAGTATCCATCCAGGATTATTTCGTTAATATTTTTGTGATTGTTGTCATGAATATTGCCGTATCAATCAAACTGAAAATGATTGAAGATCATGAAAACTTGGTAATACTAGCTTTTGTTCAGTGTTGGCTTCAATCAGACTTGGTGTTGAAGAGAAAATGATTGTAGAATAAGTACAAAGATGACAAAACATTGAGAGCTCCACAAAGCAAGTCAGTTTAATTAATTTTTTCCCAAACTCTTCTCATCTATAGACCCTACACTGCCTACCAATCACTTAAGAAATGCTCAATTTTTTGCAGTAAAGTGTAATTTTGTTATAAATTTGTGAAGATTTCTGTTTTGTTTGTTTTTAAGAATGTTAGGAGTGTTTTGAAGTAAATTTGGCGAAAATCTATTAACTGAAAGTCGGAATAAAGATGGTCCGACGAATATCTGATTGGTATCTTCAGTAGAATGTTCAAGAATAAGGAATATGTCCTCAGAATAAGGAATAAGTAAATAGGATATGTCTAAATAATAATGTAATGTGCATAGAAGTAGTGAAATTTGGAATTAAGGTGGAAATCCCATTAATTTAATGTTTTTTCTCAAATATATTTTCTGTTTCAGCCATCCAATCCTGTAAGAGATTACGAACTGTTTCTTGAATCACGGTTGCTGCCCATTCTGAATTGAGCCAGCAATGAAGATAATGGTCTGAATGGGTTAGAGCAGGTGCAGCTGGATGTATATGAGCCGCGGGCACGGGCGCTGGCCATTGTAATTGCCCGCGAAATTCAAAAGGAAGCCGCAAAGCGTGACAGAACTGGTACTTTTTGAACATTTCTCTAATTGGGAAGACAATGGTGCAAATGCTAATTTTGTGCTTCCTTAATGAAGGCGTCGTGGGTGAAGGGTGAGGGGGTTGGTGGTGAGGGGGGGTAAGAAGGAGAAGTAGTGACGTCACGACGAAGGAGCTGTTGACCGGCCGATGTATGCACATTCATTGGCTACGCTCTGTCCATCAAGCAAAACACCTTAATTGCTGCAACCGCTAATGGGGAAACACTCCACGGAGCACGCGTACGCTAACTACAAAATCTCCTCTCATCACAAACCCCCCCTTCCCCCACAACGACCTGCACCCACCTGATGACTCCTCAACTGTATCATGGCACGAGCTAGACAGCATCTTTTATTACTGCCCAGGACCTCTTCTACCCTTTACGTTCAAACTAAGTTCAAAGAAACGAAAGTTTAAACTGTGGTTTAAACTAAGTTTGAACAATATTATTGTTTCGTTAAATGCAGTTTGAACGAAGATGGAGAAAAATTCCCAGGACTATGCCAGTACACTTATTAAAGGTGCTCAAGGTTTAACTTTCTTGAAATTCACCAAGTTTGAAAATCAGAACTCTGGAAATCTAGTTAATAAAGAGAATAATTCTAACTCAAGTATAATAACACTTTGTAATTCAAGAAGTGATAACAGTCACAAATTGATACTTATAATCACAAATAGGAAGGAATCAGTCCTGTAAATTTCTGATCCATAGTGATCAGAAACAAACTGTATCAAAACAAATCATGCCAAAGATGATGGTTTATCTTGAATTTAGCCTGTAAATAAGTACGTAGATTGATATAGTTGTGAAAAATAAAAAATGGGGCAGCACTCAACTAATTTTTATTTTATTGAGGAAATGAAAGATTCAGATCCAATTGCTCAGAGTTCGATGTAGTTCCCGGGGATGCAACAACAGACTAGTAAGCTGTTCCCAGTTTCGCAACTGCCTGATCCATTTAAGTGCTGAAAATGAGATTTACCGTCTTGGAAGTATTAAATAAAATACACTAAATTTCATCCATTTTTGGAATGAGTATAATAGAATGTACCGTCATCACACCTACAAACGAAGTTCATAATTTTCCTTATAGTAGGGGTAAGAAATAGATACTTTAGAATAGTTTCCATTCTACCTCTCAGCTATTTGAAGGGCATGGTGATTGTTTCTACATAGACTCTATAATCTCTCTTATAAGTCTATTATAAAGTCTCCGTAGTTGTTTTCTTCTGGAATATAGGCATTTGAAAAGTTTTACTACTCATTGTAGTAATTAATGATTGATGGTTGTTGTTAGAAAAAGTATATTGAAAGTTCACGACGGAATAAAACAGCCGCCACGAGCACACTCCACCGAACTAATTGTCGAATGACGCAAGTTGAACCTTCGTTACCTTCACTAGGAACAACGATGGGCAGTCGAGATTATTTTTCGATCTAGCCTCCTTCTGCAGATAACACAGAAGCCTTTTTCTACTCTCCAGTGACTCTCGGTCCGTCGCTCCCCAGATTCAGCCATCCGTTGGCAAATCCTCGCTTGTAATACACCAGCCTTCCAGTTATGCTTATAAACCATGAAGATGGAAATTATAATATCTAACTGTTCCAGCAGCCCCCAACCTCTTATGTTGCTCATGTTTGATTTCTAACTGTAGTTTTTGCTGTTATTTACGACTGAATTTAGATTGTTTCCTGATTTCATTCATTCCAATCCAAAATATGGTGAATGTTTCCTCATAAATTCCTCAGCGCTCGCTTTTGACTGCATTCTGAGGAGTTGGATATCATTCGACGTGAATACTGCAACAGAAACCAACATCATCACTTAAACTTTTAATAAACATTTATTTATATTTAATGAATCACGAATACTAGAATACACGGTAGGGTCAATCGTAGATCCCAGCATAAATTTTGAGAGGTGGGACGTCACCCGGAACCCAATAAGTGATAGTAATATTTTATGTTTCCTTGGTGACTGGGTTCAGAGGAGCTACGTGTGGTTTTTGCAGCAGTCTGCTGCGCATCCTACTCATATCCTACCGGGTATTCTAGTATCCGTGCAATAGATGATCCAATTGAAATTCCACTTGTTTATGTTTTGTTCTGGAACAGTAATCATGACTCTTTTACAAGTGTTGAACAAATGTGATTTGAATGATCCCTTGATAACGACAGCAAGTGTAATATCTACTAGCTAAAGGTGCCAACGCACTAGAACTTCCAATAAACAAAAAGTATAATATTATATTTCGAACGAGAAAGTTGGAAAATGCCTTCTGTTATCGTTTTAGTTATCGTTCATAGTTTGAATACTACCCAATCATGAGCATCTGGCAACATGTACATTTCAAGAGTACATGAAAACTACCAACTATAAGTGATGACTTCCAAGATATTAAAACATCAAACTCAATAATATCTCTGTTTTGCAAGTATTCATTGTCAAGTCGATATTCATAACGATATTATTTTTCAGGGCTGGAGATAAAATATTTCAAAGTCATAGAAGTAAAGGTTGGAATCCAGTACAAGTACGGTTGGATTCATCCTCAGTTGTTCAAAATTTGATTTCCATTTCGGGTTTCCTCTGGCATTGCCAAGGCCAAATCTCAGATATTATTTCTGTAGAGATTATTGCATGTAACTCAAGCAGTGTTACTTAGAAATAATTCATGAATTCAATTATTTCCTTGAAGTTTGTAGGAAGTAGGAAGTGGTGCCTTTTGATATGAATGCCAATGTCTTCCAATGTTGATGAGTTATTCATAAAGGCCAGTGAATACATTTGTAATGTTTGCTTTGAATGATTATGAGGTGGAAATATCTCAGCGGTAGTGTAAATTATTGGTAAAGAATGTTGGTTCAGTGTCTAGTCCAAAATAAAAGATAATGTGAGAAATAATAGTCTGATACTGGCGGTCGGACTAGCGAATGTCTTTGAAAAAGCAAATTTCCTGGAATCAAATGTTCATTACTATACGAATAATAATTATTGATGAATTATCTCTCAATTCTTCCTCAATAAAATAATAAAATGAATAATCGAATAACAGATATAATAATTCCAAAATCTAATTTTTTAATTAATCTGAGTTCGAAAATAATAGTACATTTCTTAGTTGACGATCAAAACATTCAATTACACTTTTCTAATCAACGTCAATCCCTGTCTTCAGAAATCTGGCGTTTGAAGTCTTGAGAACTTCTTGAATATAGCAAATGTGTTACAATATCATATTATTTCAAATTTGTTATTTTAATATTATATTAATTATTTCAAATTAATGTCGGCATATTGCTTTTAAGCCTTAATTTCAGACTCAAGTAGGCACTCTATTATGAGAAGCTCTTTCCAAAACAAATGAGCTCCTTTCTCTTAACTGGTCCAACTGAGAAGAGTTTATGAAAAAATCTATGTTTAATAAAGACTGGTAGTTGGAGTTGGTAAATGGAGTTGGAAGTTTTAAGCTAAGGTGTTATCCTTAATGAAACTCCCATTCATTAAGCTCAAAACTCATTCTTAACTTCTCAGTTAAAAGCCAACTACTGGTAAAGTAATCTCAATAAATGAGATTAGTCAAGTGGTAAAGTCTCAATAAAGTTAAGTCTCATCAAAGTAAAGTTTCAATAAAGTGAAGTCTTAATAAATGAGAGAGCATGAGAGATTGGTTTCTTAATCTTCATTCATATGTTCATATCCCTGCCTAAGATGAGAGCAAGTAATGAAGCCATACAAGGCAAAGCAATACTATTCGAACGATGATGATAAATAACAGTATTTATTATGTCTAGGCGAAGAATAACCTTGACTAAGTACACAATTTACAGACTAGTTGTTATGTATATATCTATTGCGAGATATATGTAGATTTGCATTTACACTTTATTCCGTACGGCTATTTTTCTGCACAGGGAATGATCACTTCTTTCATATGATCGGCAATTCTAAACGAAGAATATTGCATTCAGTGCTGAACTGATGAGTGCAAAAGATATATTATAATGCAAATAAACGTGTAACGCATTCCATTATGCATAGAGGCTGAATAGTTATAACTTGATTGCAGGGTACAAGTTATAAGTTACAAGTATTTGCGTTTATTCATTCATAAGAATATTCATACAAGATTGGTTGAGATGTAAAGAGGTCTGAATGAGCCCAGGCCCACACGTAGCTTGAGATCTTGATCGAGCTTATATGGTCGTTGAGATAACTTTATGAATGTTGTTCACTAGGTTTATTGGAAAGAAAAACAAAACAAACCAATGATCCCGATACTGTTGTTCTCAATGTGAATCTCCCTTTCTTCGGTTGGAATCACAAAAAGCTGGTTTCAAGCGCTTGCTGGATAATGCGCAGATTTGATGCAGCAGATTGTTTGCAAGCGCTTGCAATGCAACCAAATCTTTTGTAAATTTTCAATTTTATTTGTGAATTTTTTGAGTTCCTTGCTTTTGAATAATGGTAGGAACTCTCGCTTTGGTATATAATGAGCATGTGGTAATTAATCTGGTATATAATCTACAACATGGTTTTTTAGGCGTTCTGTCTTGGAAGTGAAAGTATAATAAGATTCATTTAGTTTGACGCTTGGCATTAGATAGATAGAGAGATATTATTTCTTGACGTTGCTGATGACCGTAGAGTACGATGGAAAATAAATAATACCTCTCTATCTACCTATCTAATGCCAAGCGTCAATGAACGTAAATGAATATGGGTGTACAGTTAGTATATTACACTGATCAATCTGTATTTCTGGTCTTCCTCATGTAACAGGCCACTTACCCTACCTGGTTTATAGAGTCCTATATTTTAGGACCTATACTCTAGACCTATATTCAGATCTTATAGGTCTACAGAACAGCATCACCAAAAATATTATCCCGGGTCAAGTGATCATGAGCTGATGAGCTTGTGCATTGATTGATTCAATTCTAATTGAAGCTGAACTAGTTTTATCAACGCAAAGCACTGTTTACGCACCACATTGATGTATTTACACGCGTGCCATATCACAATATAATGAGGCCGGAAGGGCGGGTTGCGGACATGGTGCTGCCAAAATAGACTGACCTTCGAATTGATACACATTACACCCTTCGTTAACTTCAATCTTCTCCACTTAACGGCCTAATGAACCTTCAAAAACCTGTAACAAAGCATCGATGAATACAACTAATTTCATTTGTCTTTTATATATTCAGATTCCTGAAATATATTTTTCAATTTCAATTTAGGCAATCTTCAAATATCATTTCCGTTTTCGAAAATATTGTTGAAATTATAACACTTGGTTTAAAACGATTTCACTCTGATATACTTTTTGGATCCATTGATGTTATGATTTGAAATGTGAATATCCATAATTATACTGTATTAGGCGGAGCTATGACTAGAGAGAGAGTCTTCTCAACCCCTCAATTCTGATTTTAAGAGCTATAGTCATTACGTGAAAAGACCAGTTTTTGCCGAAAAGTGAGCGGATGTTTAAGATGGCGGCTGCTACAATGTTGTCATAATCAAGTATGATAAATAGGCCTACTCCCTAGCTATATAAATGTGACTACGAATATTATAACGGATAGTAAACTCGGGAAACATTATTGAAGAAAAAAATGTCACTTGCGTGAACTATAGCCTAACATAGAAAAAGCCATTTCAGAATTATCAGGGAGAGAAACGCAGAGTTGAAAGCACTGCTGTCACACTAGAATTTTGAGAACCACGCTTTCTCAGTAAGTTAACATTTCTACCTTGATGCCACTGACCAACCAAGGCTGGTTTTTTCGCGCAATGACAATAATAGATAGAAAATGATATGATATGATGCGAAAAATGGAATATAACTATATAACTTTAAACTTGTTAATCGATTCAAGGGAGATTGAAGAAAAACATCTGGATCATGGCTCAACGAAGTCCTGGATCTCTGACAGAGGGAATAGATATTTGCATTCATTGATTTCATCTACAGTATTGATGTCATTCAAATCTGCTGCCAAGAAACGTACAATAATAATCATAATTGTCTGAAGATAATAAGAATGAATTCAATGATTGTTGACAACATGATAAATAAATCTTGAGATTGAATTGGAAATTAGAACCCAACTTACTGGATTAATACTTGGACCAAAAATTTACTGTAAATATATTTTTCACCTATGACGGATATATGGAGTATGTTGTTGGCGAAAAATACGGAAGCAAGGAAGGAAATGACTGACGGATGAAAAGGAGGAAAAATATTGAAAAAGAAACATGACATGCATGCATATGAAATTTCATAGTAGCAGCCAGAACGGACAATGGAAAGAGGAAATCCGAACAACGAGTTCAAGAAAGAAACGAAGATAAATGGAGGAAAGGATTGCTGCTTGAGATGGAGGGGGATAAATTTGAAGAGGGGGGCAATTGTAATGGTGGGTGAGGTACGGTTCGTTGGGCATATGTTTCCAAGCATATCGCCATGACAATGGCACGCGCCGGCCCCCCTGTTATTATTATATTATTAAAGATAAGGATTGAAGAAAAGAACAAGAAAATAAGAAGCGACCCGGAGAAGTGGAGTGCAGAGAGCATAACGCCCCCGTCTTGTGGGGGGGGGGGTTGGGGGGAGTTCTAGGAGGATCACCTGCCGCTGCTGCGAGGTTGATGCTCTTGTCCGGGTAATGGCACAATAATTAGGCTTCATGAAGAGTTGACGTTCAACAACAAAAGTTGAATTATGGAAGAAATTTCGTTCACTTCTTTAGTTCCAAAGGAATTTGAATGAGGAAAAATTTCAACTACCAAGAAATACCATTAGGAGAATGTAAATAACTAGTAAAAGTACAAAAAATGAATAATGATTATTCATGATACAAAAAATGCAAACGTTTTCAGCAGTTCCAGTGTCAATGAATAATTCCCTGTGGATGGTTTTTGTAATTTAATTGCGCCACAGTTTTCCAATTTAGAAGGCGATTCAAGGCTACAAGAAAATCACTTTATTTGCGTATCTCAACAATTCTTGAGCTTTGGGCTTATCTCTCAAGGTAATCTCATTTCCAGTTTTCTTTTTGATTTTGAAATATCTGCTTCTGTGCCTGTTATGTGATGACAGCTTTTTCACTCTGTTTCATTTCTATAGGCTACACTATAAAGAAGTTCAGAAGTTGGTGATTTCTATTAGTGATAAGGAAGGGGTTTCATTAGAGAGATGTGAAAAGTTCTCCAATCATGAATAGTTTTTTACAAAAGTAGCTAGTAAGTTAGTAGCTAGTATAGTTTTCTGAAAGTAAGCTTGCGTGGTAGCATACACTGCTCCTGCTCTCGCTTGAAGCGGCCATAACTAATGAAAGAAGTCCATCACTTTAATAATAAATCATCCTATAGGTACAATAAGTTATGACTTGTTTTGAGTTATATAGATAGAAAATGGAACAACATAAAAATAATTATGAATTCATATCACATTATGCAGGTATGTTGATCTAAATATAAGAAACATTATTATTTTCAATCAGTGAATAACACAATAATGAGCTTCAATCCATAATTTAAAGTTTTCAATAGAAGTAGCATTATTCTATGATTTTCTATTCAATGTGCTAGTCAGATCCAGAATCTCAGTTGACCATCCATTCGTCAATTGGGAACTGGGCCACAAATTCAAACATTTTCATTGCCAATTGCTGATTTGCGTTAACGGATGAAACTAATATTTTAAATTAAACTCTTGTATATGCTAGGTATTATTCATTTATGTCCTTTATGGATGTTGCCCAGTTATCTCATTTCAGTTTTTTTGAAAATAGGAGCATGTATCTTAATAATCTGACAACAATAGGGGTATTCACAATCTTAGTCTATTATCTGCCTCTATTGGATGTTTGGTTTGAGTTTGGTGAGGTGCAGCTGTGTATTGCTGGCAACTTGTATCAGCTCGTTTCCAATGTGAATAGTTTTATTGCAATACATTTCTGCATTCTTGTTAACAGGATGCGATTTGGTTTGAGTTGCAGATGATGCGATTTGGATCTCAAGTGTATGTCGGCACAGTTGGCAGATTTTTCATTTTTGCAATGTGTATTCACCTTCGCTTGGTATCATCTTTCAGTAATAATTAACTTCCATTCAAGTTGCGCGGCCTTATGCATATAAATAAATCTGCATGGAATTAAACCCTCCATTCGCTCCACGTGAGAGTATGAGGAGTTGGAAGACCTCATTGTCTGGGATTGAGCAGCTTATGGAAGTATGAAATTAAGCGACCTGCGCTGCGTGAGGCATATGCCAGCACAAGACTCCAGTGAAGGAGACCCACCAGCAGCGTCTTCAAAACTAAAAAATCCAGTTAGCGTCCGCCTATTCCATTGTTGTTATTACACGTCGGTGTGTTTATTTGGAAGTTGGTTGTGTCGTGTGCCCGGCTGAGAGTGGTTAGGGGAGGGGGCCTAGTGCAACTAAAGAGTTTGCCCGCTCTTGGAATAGAAGTCAGTCTCGTTCCGCTGTCTCAACTGACCCGTGTCTCCGCTGCTACCCCTCCTCCCAACCTCTCTCCCACCCACCTCACAACAACTACCCTCCTAACAGGTAACTACATGCAAGCACTTCTTCTTCTTCTACTTCTTCTTCTTCTTCTTCTTCTTCTTCTTCTTCTTCTTCTTCTTCTTCTTCTTCTTCTTCTTCTTCTTCTTCTTCTTCTTCTTCTTTCTTCTTCTTCTTCTTCTTCTTCTTCTTCTTCTTCTTCTTCTTCTTCTTCTTCTTCTTCTTCTTCTTCTTCTTCTTCTTCTTCTTCTTCTTCTTCTTCTTCTTCTTCTTCTTCTTCTTCTTCTTCTTCTCCTTCTTCTTCTTCTTCTTCTTCTTCTTCTTCTTCTTCTCCTACTGATATTTGTCTCAACGTTTCTCTTTTGCACATTTCCTCCTCTTTCTTTGCAATTCATCATCTTTCTCGCAATGTCGACATTCCACTTCTTTTTAGTTTTCCCTTTCTTCTCTGACTTCTCTTTTTTCATCTCTTTATTCTTAGTTTTCTCATCAATCTTCTTTTTCCTTCTTCTCTTTTCTCCCTCTATTTTTGTTTTTCTTCTTTTTCACTTCCTTTTTCCAACTCGTATCTTCTCCTTCTCTTCCTCCTCTGTGATTCTGAATAATTTCTTACAATCTTCTTCTTGTTCGTCCTTTGCTTCTCCTTTTACTTCTTCGTCTTCTTTTTCTTATTCATCACACCCTTTTTCTTCTTCTCTGTGCATCACCAACTACATTTTTTCATACTTTTCTCGTTCTATCTTTGTAGTCTTCAGTCCTCTTTTATTTTTCTTCTGTTCTTTTCCGCCCTCCATCTCATCGTCTTTTATTTCGTTATCTCTCTTCTTTTTATTTCTCTACCACTCTTTCTAGCATTGTAACTGTTATTGTTTTTGCACTTCTTCTCCTCTTTCTTCATCGCCACCATCATCTTCTTCATATTCTCCTCCTCCTCCTCCTCCTCCTCCTCCTCCTCCTCCTCCTCCTCCTCCTCTCCTCCTCCTCCTCCTCCTCCTCCTCCTCCTCCTCCTCCTCCTCCTCCTCCTCCTCCTCCTCCTCCTCCTACTCCTCCTCATCCTCCTCCTCCACCTCCTACTCATCCTCCTCTTTTCCACTATTTCTTCTCTTCCTCAGGCCACAAGACACCTCATTGAAACCAGCCTGTTTCATTAATTAGAAAAGAAACGTAATTACGGCCCATCATAAAACTCGTGCCGTGTTCCCGTTTCTTCAGGGTGAAGCCACGCATGGCGAAAATAATTATTGTTGTGTTCGCCTGCAATTTGCTTGGTTTTCTCGAACTGTGCAGTAGCAATGATGATTCAAAAACATCTAGATGTAGTGTCTAGGGTGGCTTGAAATTTTCAACGATAATTTTTGTACTTGATATCGATATCCTAAATATTACTCCTTTTATACTCCTCGATATCCTTTTTGTCCTCGATATCCTAAATACTTCTATTCTTTTAAAAACTGGAAGCAGCGATCGGCTCGACATAATATCTAAACATGAGATTTCAGGTTTTAGAAGGTAGTGACAACAATATTATTCAAAGATGACTTTATAAACGATCAATATTTCGTCAATATTCAAAGCTGGAAGTTAGATCTCTTTAAAGAAAAACGAAAGTCTCTTTAATAAAGAAACTTAATTGGTTTCCAAGAAGTTTTCATTCAATGTGAACACACCATTGACATCTAAAGTTGAGCTTTCCAAATAGACCTCAATCACTGTGTGAATAAAAGATGTCATTATCCAGTACTGAGTGGGCCTCGAATACAAATGTCTAGCTCACGAGAAAGCACCACCGGTTAACAGATTTTGAACTTCATTGATAGAATATAGAAGCTCACTTTTGATTTACATAATTAACAATTGCATCTCCAACTTGATTCTGTTTACAGTTTGTTTCGAATGAGAAACAAAGATACTCATGAAAGATTGTTAGTCGAAGCCTACCTTGAAAGTTTTTCTACAATAGAGCAACTCAAAACGGAGAATAATCAACATAGAGAAAAAAAACTAACTAGTAGTTTAGCCGTAAATGCATTACACACAAACACACAGACGAAAGCCAATCGACTTGAAACAAGACTTCACTTCGTTCAGACTGAGCTTCGCTCAGTCTTCTCTTCGCTCGGTCAAAAATAATTGAGAAACACAAAACGGACAATATCATATTCAGAATTAAGCGAACCATATACTACACTTTCATATAAGAATTGTAGGCTACATTGACAAAGTTGGTCGAACCTAGTTCAGTGTAATGGAAGGTTTTGTTTTGCACGAAGAATAGCAGGCAGCGGATAACAGTGAAATCCGAAACGGCGTGATAAAGTTGTCGTAACTGGTTCTGGAGATAAGTTACAAGTAGGCGCGACGAGATGATCAGTCAGATAGCGGGCACCGGGCAGGGGTTTCGAATCAATTTGAGAGGGAAAGTAGACTTACGGTAACGGAGAAGGTGGAAGCATACACGCACCGGATCTGAGGAGCCGCTGCCAACGAGTAGCAAAAATAGATGGGAAATAATGATATAGATGGGTATTGGTATAAATAGCGAGCGGGGTCAAATGGTTCGGATGCCTCCCACATGAGCCATCGAACGGACAGACACAATGGGAGCCCGCGGACACGCGAGACCCTTTGTTCCATCCGCGCAGTTCTTTCCTAATTGAATTATACACGTCGTAGCATTGGCATTACATCCAACCCGGCTTCTTTTTCCTTTTTCTTTTTATTCGCCAGCGCGTGCACAACACCACCCGACCACCAAGGCGCCCTCTGGCCCTTTGCCCTCTCCCCCCTTTATAAGAAAGGGGGATTATAACTCCCCCCCCACCTTGAAATAAGAATTATTTTATTATTATTAAACATAACAATTATGTTACAAATCTTATTTTTATTTTGTGCTTCATGTTGATGCAGTGAGCAATATTGTATCCTGAAAAATTGATTTAATCTAAATTGTATGATTTTGTCGAAATATTCTCAGTTCTATTAAAATTGCATTACAAGATATACAATACATACATTGTATTTGATATGGTAATATTCAATAAAATAACTGTAGATTATTACATCTTTTAATTGATAATGTGCTATTTATTCAAGAACTATTCAAGTTGGGAAAATGGATGGTTATAGTATGGTAATAGTTGTAATATAATATTACAACTTGCATGTCCTTTTATTTTGTTATTATTATTTATTTATTGGAATTAAAATTTATTCATAATACTGACAAAAAGAAATACAATGATAAAACAATTCACAACAATATTTTCAATTCTATTAAAAGGATCCTGCTATAAGTATCACATATTTCTTAGATCAACGTATTTTTATCAGATAATGAAATAACACATTTAAATGGTCGTTTTTGTGTTTGTTGACAGGTTTGCAAGTTGTTCTCAACTCTATCCTTCGTGCCAGGGTGCCTTTGTTGCATATAGTCTTATTTAGTCTTATTTGTTATAATAATCTATGCCATAATATTGGTCTCGAGCTTTTCTCAGGAAAACTCCACAAGACCTGTTACAAAAATGAAATAGATGAGAATTTTTACAATCACAATAATTTTGCATGAGCCTAACTATTCAATTCTCAATTTTTAGAGAATTATTCTGTTCAATTTTTTGTGTGGTAGAGAAATTGATTTATTTCGTTAGGATGTCATAAGACAAGATTAGTCTCGTTTGAGTAATTCACATTGCTATTCACCGATGCAATTTTGTGTGGTAGAGAGAAATTGATTTATTCCCTTAGTCATCCATATCGATTGCTGTAGAAGTAGTGTTTTGAATTGCTTATTTTTCAGATTGGTTTCTACTAGAGGGAAGACGGATCCCACTAGACGTTTTCATTTTATTGAAGAGTAAATTCCATTCATTTCTCACTTTACTTTCCAATTGTGAAGTCACAATTCCATTAGATATAGAATAAACAATATTGCTTAATTTTCTTAACAATATTGTTATTTGAAGAAGAGAGAATCTTGGTTCGCTTTGAGCCATAGTGATTATTCATTTTATTTTAAAGAATAATGCTTACATAAGTTACATAAGATGTGTTCGTAATAACTTGGGTAACGGTGAAGATGGCAATGAGTGTAGCCTAATGAACCTACACTGTAAGACAGGCTGACCGTATCTCGAGGAAATAATTTCGAAATTACACAACAAAGAGTGATTGGTACCAGCCAACAAGAGTGGTCACATGGCCAACAGAAAAACCAATAATAATTATCAACCATTTTTGATGCAAAGGGGTACAGCCTACTTTTCAGAACCAAAGCTAAGTATTGTTGAAAAAATAACATAAATTTTACATAAAACTTAAGAAAAACTTAACTATTACAATGGTCTTTATAATTAACCAGATCTGCTTTATTTTGATGAGACTATTGTTTTTGTTCGAATGTATGATATCAACAATTGTATTGCTGTCTAGTTCAAATTTGATGTTATCTAACTGTTGTTTGTCGCTTGGTGACAGCTGATCAGTTGTCTTTTGTTTCGATTCAACTTATAAAAATTTAACATCATGCTACCAGTAAAAAGCTAGTGATAATAGGAAAACTACATTTGAGAAATTAAACCAAAAGGTATTTAGAAGGCAATTCCCACTCTCAGACTATGAGTGTGATAAGTGATAAGCGGATAAGTGGTAAGTGGATTAGTGATAAATGGATTAGCGTGAGTAAGATTGTTTAGTGTAATTTCTATTTTGATCCTCCTGAAAAAAGTCCCAGAAGGTAGTGTGATATCGTACAAAATTAGTGAAAAAAAAATTCCTCATGTAAAAACACAATTGGATAAGGAGTTAATAAAACTTGGATTTAAAAATGACATTAATTTCTCAGACCTATTTCTCATTGTTGTAAAAGAACTTTTATTATTTCTACTTCAATCATACTTGCTAAAATCACTCTTTGGATTTATCAACTTCCTGTTCGTATTCTCTGCAAAAGATATCAATTTGTCTAATATGCTACTAATGAAAAAGATTATGCCAAAGTATAAGAAATATAACTACAGTTTGAACAGTTTTAACTATTGATAGTTATTCAGCTGAGCAGTCAAGTTGTTCAAGGACCAACAAATGCACGCTTTCTATATTAAAATTAATCATTGAGCCGTATAAATTTCGTTTGAATGATCTGAAAATGTAATTAAATTGCCAAAACTGCTGTGTTCAGAAATGCGTCTAATTGTATTCGAGGAAAGGCTCTACGCTTCAATTTAATTGAGTTTCGAATGGTCATAATTTCCGCTATAAATTGCATTCTGATTGCAAAAAATTGATCAATCATTTCACAGTAGATGTATTGGTGAAATTCTCAATTAAATGTTAGTTCCAATTAAAATTTATGTTTAAGCTAATGTTTTCACTTCACTTCCGACATGCAGTCATGTTATTTTAATGTAAGAAACGAAATTTGTCTACTTACTTTCTGGAGCGCTGTTATGTTTAAGATCTTCTGTTATGTTTTATCTTCCACAGGGCTTCATATTCAGTTCTTCTATTCTCCATTTTTTTAATTATTACAAGCTTTTATAAAACTCTATGCTCAAACTTATTGACCGTGCTTATAAGGATGATCGATAAATTAATGAGGATAAAACATGAAAAATTATCTAGTGTCTTTCAGTGATTTAAGAAAGAACTCTGAGTGATGGCATTAACACTGAATTTTTTTTACTGAAAGTTTTTCTTCTGGCCGATCCTGAATACCATTTATCCTCATAATCCCCTTCATTTTCCTAGTGAAATAAAACTCCTTTTCTAACAAATACCGTATAATTTTTCCTGTTGTTGTTGAAGACCAAATTGAATGATGCAATTCAGTTTATAAAGGATTAGTTGAAGATTCCAGGAACATTCAGATTGAGGTATTTTATTACTACAGAATATAAAGCATAAGAGCGGTTCGACGAATGATATAAAACACTTGCAATGAAATACATAAAATTAATATCATCACAATCGATCCAGTTCTTCCAATGAACTACAGTCTCCTCAATATTTATGAACACTGCACATTCATGATTTCAAATTACTGTATGATATATCTGATGGGCCATTAAAAAATTAAATGATATTCATTAAATTGGAAAGATACTATTAAAAGATATCTCTATAGGCTGCTAAATAAAATTATATGAATGTTGATAATTCTTCTTCATTTTCATGAAAATCATGAAGGTTCCACGTTCCATGCGTATATTGATGGTAATGATTGGAGAAATATTATTGGTTGATATGCTTACTTGGTAGACTCTGAAGGATATTGGAATTTAATTCAGTGGATTTGAAAATTGCATGTTATTTTGTCAGTAATATGAGACCGTATATGTCATGAGATTGCTCTACTAAAGTTCAAATGAAATAGCAGGAATGAGTTTCCAATCAGTGCTAATTATCATTGGTATAAACAAATCATAAGTTTATCTCATTTAAGCTGATTTTAGAGTTATCAAGAAATGATTTCAAGACTCTTCATTCTGAGGCTGATAGTAGAAAAAATTCTTCTTCATTTCCATGAAAATCATGAAGGTTCCACGTTCCATGCGTATAATGATGACAATGATTAGAAAAATATTATTGGATGATACTTACCAACAAGTATGTATTATTAGAAGATCTCTATCCATCTCCAATACTTTGATAATAGTTAAACAGGAGTTCTCATATTTTTACAATCTATATGAGGAATGATGAACGTAAGGATGAAGTAAACAGCTCAAAATGGCATGCTACGCAATCTTTACCCTGACATCTGACATCTGACATAGCAAGCATTTCTATGCAAACTTCCCGATTTCTCGGGTGAGAATAGTTTCCAAAGCCATTCTCATAGAAAGTACAACATAATATCTTGTGGCATTAAACACGTTCCTAGCCTCTGAAAGCAAGTGCAGGCGGTATTGCTTTGTGCAACCAGCAATCTGATAAACGTGCCGGCTCCTCCCTGGGAATTCAGCTGCCTTCTTGTCATTCTAGTTCAGTATCATTTTGATGCTAAAATTAACTTCTTCAACAATAATATATAATCCGTTGTTTAAGAAATCAAGTTCAAAATTATAATTTTTTATTAGCAGATCTTATAATAATAATGGATTTACAATACAAACGGGCTGGCATTGCTGAGCACGAATGTGCATATCACAGAGAAACTAATTTTGTTAGTGATAAGCCTATATTTTTGTAATAAAGGCTTCAAATATAACAAGTGTTTGATGGAATTTTTGCTTCCCTGATACGAGTATCGTTGATTTTCCTCAATTTTGAAATTCTTGAGATTAATCTTCACTTCTCGCTGTGTTTCTTGCTGTACATGACCTACTCTGTATACAAAATAGCTGAAAATTGAAATACGTTTTGAATTGGATAGCATAATTTCATCAAACAAAAGTGCATCTACCACCAGAAATAATGGAAGAGCTTTTAGTTTTGGAAGCTTAGAAATTATGGATACTACGTAATCCATTTCTTCATTGACAAGCAAGTTAAGACCAAGTGGATTTAGCAAGTAGTAATTTTGGTTTTGACTTTTTATTAATGAAGATTCTGCCTGATTGTTAAGTAAATTAATTTTGTTAGTTTAAAGTATAGTTGATATTTTGCAAAATTTTACATGACTATAAATAGTGTTTTGTTGTCAAAATGATTTGATTTTGATTTGATTGATTTTGAAGTGAACATAGATGGAGCTGAGGTAGAGCTGAAGTGTAGAAATAGAGACACCCAAACATATAAGAAAAGTGAGACAATTCGTCTTTCTAATTTTCCAAATTTCGTTTTGATTAGAATTTAGTAGATTTTGCTAATTAAATAACATAGCTTTTACGACTAGCCAGTATAAGCTAGTATCTCTATAATTTTATTCCTTCCTGTTTCTTGCTCTAGCGCTAGTTCCATTATTTGATCCATACCTAGCATCTCATAATCATGAAATTAACTATTTCAGTAGTATTGGAATTTGTTTTGGTAATTTTATTCTTAAAAATTTAATTTTAAGGCGGCTAATGTATAGGATATACCATGACGAACCGAAGAACAACAAACTGCAATCGCAAATCCCATTATCTCATAGTATCGTATTTTGATTGGCAAATCTGGCTTCAGAATCAACATCTCGGTCAATTTCGAATGGGTCATTTGGGATGCGTCATTAGATTATCTTGCATAAGTAGGTAACCTAATCAGATCGAACATCCGTGAGTTGAAATAGAATCCTGTAATTGAATAATTACATAGCAGAGTCAGAGCCAGTATTATTACATTGTACAGCCGCCATTAATGTAATCAGAGATTTTCATCATGAAGCAACAAGTGGCCCGCGGCAGAGAATAGGTCATAAAGAGTGTTGGCGGTTGGCGGGTAGAGTAACTGTCCCATTGTTGGCAGGTCTTTTATTCTTGAATTACGCGCGGTGACAAGACTTCCCATTTCCTGCGATTTGGTCGACCGTGATTTCAAAGATGGCGTCGGCGGTTCGACGTGACGGTCCATTACAGACCGACTCCATTCTTGTGAGACGTCTCTTCACGCCATTGGTCGACGCCTCGGTCGGCGTCTTTCTCCGCCAACCGCAGACGTCGCCCCCCTCGGCCCCTCTACACATCCGCTTTTCTTGCCATCACCGTGGAAATCGACTTTTTCGCGCTTATCAGTCGATCTTTCAAAACAACTAATGAAATTAGAAAAAACTCCAACTTAAGCGTCTCGCTGTTAATGGAACACTTCCTGCTTTGTACTCCCAGCTGCGAACAGCGTTTCGCAAACGGCTGTTGCTGCAATGTTCGAGTTTTCCAACACAAATAAGAAATAATAATGTTGAATCAACTGGAGAAATAATAGGGCAAATGGAAATCATACGAAAAAACAATAAGTGTTTTGTTCGAAAAATCTTGTTTCAAATATTATCTCTTTACGATTATTGCTGGGAAATTGGAACTTCCCTACTGAAATAAGGAATCATTCCGATTCAATTTGACACATTGTGGTAGAATCCATTCTTAGGCTAGGCGTACACCGGTTAGTCAAGACAAGACAAGACGAGATAAGTGACGTTTAGTCACAGTACTTCACATAGTTGCTTATGAAGCAAACACACACCGATTAGTCATTGCATCGGTGTGTAATGCTTCATAAGAAACTATGTGAATTACTGTGACTAAACGTGGCTAATCTCGTCTTGTCTTGTCTTGACTAACCGGTGTACGCCTAGCCTAAAGTTGTATTCATCGAAATGATTCTATTTCAAATTAAATTTCTGGAAGTTAAGTACAACTTGTACAAGTACTAGGGTAATTATAGTTGTCCAATTCATAATTGACGAGTAGAACATTCAATAAAACGCTGATAGGAGAAAAGATTTCCAGAGAGCTGAGTTCAAAATTCATTTAGAACAGGAAAGAGGGTTTGAAAAGCTTTAACACATCTGAAAACCTGCACACCGTAGTTTTTATATAATAATTTTATATAAAAACTTTTCAATGTGGATGCCATCACCCACATTTTCCAAATCCCAATGAGTTGATGGTAATGGAAAAGAGGATTACTTGTGAGAGGATAAGGGTAGGTGGGAGTACAATTTAAGTGAGAATATGATTTTTTGTGTAGAAGTGTAAGTGATATTCTGTTCTAGCCATCCAAATTTAATAGAAATACTAGAAGTTGTCACAGTTATAGATTTATTGAACTATCGAGTCTCTTGGTCTAGTGCTAGTCTTTCTATTCAATATGAAAATTATTTCAGATCCTACGTAATTTTAGAGTCTTGAAAATATTTAGAAAATCAATAGAAAAATTTTCGATTTTGATGAATAATATTAGTTTATTATGCCATTTTATAATATAAAATACTTACTTCCTAATTTAGCGCTTACTCCAGACATTAACTATATTATGGACACAAATTTCCAACCTATCATGATGGCTTGACTTGAAGAGGAATTCAATTGCTCTCCAAATAAATTATAGTACAATCAATGAGATTGAATCAGTAACCATTCAATAATTTTCTATCCTATACAAGAAAAAATATCCAGTTGGAATATGATCGATGGCTTGGTTCAGCTAGTAGCCAAGCAGAATTAAACTACATACCATGGAAACTACATTAGATTTGCGATACCCATTAGACTGAGGCCAGTTCTAGTGGCAGAGGCAGCAACATCCATTACCAGAGTTGAAGTAAATTAATTATTCTGCAGATCAGAGCCCGCCAACCTATCATTACGGGCTTATGGAACCAGCCTGCTCTTGCTGCTACCGGAGACCTTGATTCGTACAACCCTAATTTACATTTTTACATTCACAAACGCTTCATTAATTCATCATTTCCTCCTCTGCACGTAAGCTGGCTATTTTTGTGCAGAGCTGAAACAATGGATGAATGTGTGGTTGCATCATGAACATCAACATAAATTCTCTGTGTGCGACCGGGAAATGATTTCTAGCATCCTCTGCTACTCTGATCGTTCATCAGCCAATAACAAACTGAATTGGCGGTCATTTGTGTTCAAACTCTGACCATAGAAATGTTTTTCAATAATAAGATTTGATACTCGTAGTCTTTCTCTCAGGTATTTTATTTTTTGTGGAGTCCAGTAGAAATGCAAAAAGAAAACTGTGTAGATAAGAGAATCTTTAATATTAGGTTATGCCCTGATGCCTGTATGTAACACTTATCAAACAGAGCGCGTGTACCAGTATTGGATTAAGAGTGAAGAAAAGAAACCCAACATGTTGTACTAGAGAAAATGGTACCAAAAATGGTAGTTGTTTTGATGATAGCTCGAATACATACCCCAAACCCCAAAATACTCATTCATTTATTATTATAATTGCAAAAATATTAGAGAAAGCGGCCTTATTTATTGGATAATGGTCTTAATATTAGAAAATTGAAATACAAACGAAAAAACAAACCTGAAATACTCCTTTATTCATTAACGAAAAGTTTCTGTAAATGCTTTGTTACCGAGATGATGAAGAGGGCAGGAGATTGCAGATTTTCATACAAGATTACCAATTCATGAATTATTCTCGTTCTCTTATAAGAATGGCTTATTTTCATGTGAAGGTTTCAGAGAAATCCAATATCTAATATTATAAGTTTGTGACTGCAGTGGCTATTGGAATATTTGGCAAAATATGCTAAAAAACATGATTTTAAACTGAAAGAGATATTTGATCGATAAATCGGTATATTGAATTGATAGAACTTGTGAAGAATTCAACTTAAAAGATGAAATGATCACCCAATAGTCTAGAATGCACCAAAGTTCCTGAATTTATTGTCGTCGAATACTACTAAAGAAGAACATTCTTGATGCTTGATTATGAATAAAAAAGTATCTTTATTTATTTCTTTGTTTATTTATTGACAAGATACATTACAATGTGGGAAGAATCAACAGACATTCGTACAATCTGCTTCTTTCTCAAATTTTGATAAATAGTCCAGGAGGTTATGTTGTTGATTCATCTTACTGAAATTGTGAGTCCAAAAAACTATTAACTAACAATAATTTTGAATTTCTAAGATTACTACATGACAAATCCAAATTAATTAAACAAGAATAATATTAAAACTTCCTAAAGTATCACATTTTTACTCGAATTTCGCGACAGAAAGATTGAAAGACAAAAATCCACTTGTCAGCTTTATCACAGAAGATATTTGGTAAAAAATGCTCATTTAGTTTATTAATTAATCCATCAAACTTGAAAAAAATTGTATTGTTCGACATAATAAATAATATAACTTTAGAATCAACAAAGTTAGTATCAAAGCTCATTTGTAATTTTCGACATCAAGATTACCTCATTATTTGCTTTGTAGCAAATTTTTGATTTAGGCTGATTAACGAATCAGCTCATAAAATTAATATGAAGAGTAACGATGAAAGGCACACACAGCCAGAAATCAAACATATTAATTTTAAAATTAGATGATCATTTTTGAAAATTTTGAATAAAAAAAAAGAAACTTCTCAAATTGCTATTACCAATCTAGAAAACCCTTGTTCCGAGAAATGGATGTATACGCTATGAAAACTTCAGCAGTTACCTTACCTCTGGTGTTGTAAATTCTGGTTCTGTCAAGATTACAGTAGGCTACATCAATTGTTTGGGCTTCTGGGAGGAAGCATACTTATAATATTCAAACAGACCACAAAATTATTGTAATAGCTGATTGAAGCCGATGTACTTTACATTATTTCTCATGGACTACAAAGCTAAATAGAGGGAGAGCCATGTACAATCACAGAATAAAACTGGTACGTGTAAAAATAAACTTTTAAAATTGACTAGTAGCAGCAGCAGCTACCGAACTACTATCGGAAATTACTTTTTGGCTACCTCATCTATCTCGTAGATGCTTGTTCACAGTGGATTAGAATCCAATAATGATCTTTTTTATCGGAATCAGGATTCGATGGTACAATTTTCCAGTGATCCTTTGCGGCTTAACTTATGCACGCACCTGCCAGAGAAGGATGTTCCAGACTCTTCTGTCTCTCTTCAAAGCTCCAATTTGTAATGAAGTACGTGACACTCGTACAGTTCCACTCCAATTTTCTTTTACAAATGATCGAGGTCGCAACCTTCCCGATTATTCCAACCAATATTTTAGGATAGTCATTAGGGTTTTTTGTCTGACCCATTGAATAGCCTATGGTCGAAGATAGGTCGAAGGCCTTTACTTTACATGAAATAGAGGTCAGTGAATAGAATAGGGATGTGATTTTATCAGGAATTATTAGAAATTGATCATTCTTGATATCAACACATAAGATATAATGACAGAGCGGTGAAGAAGGTGATAATAGGCTAATATAATATTAGTATTGAAAGTGGAATGAGAAAAATATGTTAAGGAATCCTAATTCTAGAATGAACTTGAATGAAATTGTATTGAAATGGGTTGGGTGTCTGAGTATTCCAGGGTTCAAGTATTCAAGTAAGCTGTGATCTTTCCTAGCGCCAACCAAGTACCTGTCAAAAATATGAAAAAGTCTTCAAAATGAAAAAAAAAAACAAAGATTGTAGCAACATAAAATAGATTTTCTATATTACGGCCGATAGAAGAAAAACTTGAACATCCAGTGAATAATATTGGTATTGTAATAAGTATTCAATAACATTTCTCTTCACTTTTCTAGGATTCAATTGGGATTGATGATCGGGCCAAAGAGAGTTTGAAAGCGTCTGAACAAGGTGTCTGATTTGGATAGTTTACACGGTCGACGTGAATTTGGTTTCATCACCTGCTCTGAGCGGCGAAGCATGAGAGTATGCGGTCCACCGTGACACCGCACTGAAAACAGTCACCTGTTCTCAAATATCGCCTCGCCACCGTTTAGCACCAGCGCCAACCAAGTACCTGTCAAAAATATGAAAAAGTCTTTAAAAAAACAAAGATTGTAGCAACATGTGTATCAAAGTAAGCTTTATGTGACAGGTTATTGTAATTGAAAGCTGAAACAGCAACAGAGTAAGAATCGAAGTGGAAATAATTATTAGAAAAAGGGTATTATCAGTAGAAGTGGTAGAGTTTACGACTAACTATCTTCTTAACTCCCTCAACATGATGAATTAGAGTACGTGGTAAACTTACCAGTAGCGTACGACACCAAACTGGACAACCAAGGATTTGCCTCCACGACACCAAACAAAAAATGGACAACCCAAGGATTTGCTATTTTTCTCATGAGTTGTGTTGAAAAATACTGACTAGTTTTTTCATTAACAATTTTCCATTACAACTTTTTCTCGCCGAGTGGACTATAAACTCCTCAGGTGAGAGATGAGAAGAGAATTGGGAAAGAATAAAGAGAATTCTATTAAAGTACCGACTAGTATTTCACTGTCACAACAAGTATTTCACTGTTGAACCAGTCGGTACTTTAATAGAATTTTCTACAAGTATTTCGTCATGGGAAACAACATTGAATAAAGGGAGTTATATTTGGATGAAAATTATATTATTTTCTAATCCACTTTACATTCAAATATTCAATAGTGAGCATTAAAAGAGTAGTTAAAGAAACAACAGTTTTTTATGCTGTTTCTCAAAATGGAAAACCCATGTTTCATTACTTCATTTTTTTTTCAAGACTGGTGTCTGTAGGCTGAGATTTAATGTTCGAGAGTGACAAAATAATAACTGATACTATGTATTACAGCAAATAAATTTGTTTTCCTACAGATCTGTGAATGTTTGAGAAAGGTAAACAGCCACTATTTTGTCTAGTCCTGCTTGTGGAAAATGATGTTTGCTTATTCTCAGATTCGTAGTTTACCACAAATAATCATCACACCTTTCCTTCTACTAGCAAACAAAATATTTCAACCTCTTCAACACCTTACTCTTTCTTACTGTTTCCTCGTTTCATATTGATCGGACATACTATCAGGTTCCATAATTGCTTCTTGAAAACAAGTAGTAGAATACAGACAGTAACTGAAGGAGAGAAAAACTCGAAGAGTAGGAGATAAAGAGAGGGAGAAAACACTTGTAATAAGCTAAAGAAAACAAGAGAGACAGAGATAGAACCAGTTGCTACCTATTCTGCTACTGCTTGTTTTTTAATCTCAGCCTCGATAAACATATCCTTTACACCCTGAAATGAGTCTTGTAAACCGCATGATTCAATGTTATCATTTGCTCAGCCATTACCTGAGAATTGATATGATTATCCTAATGCCCAAAGAAGATGTTTCCTTCCACATTACCCACCAACTGAAACAGCATTCTCCCAGTCAATCTTTTCTAAATTGGTCTCGGCGCCATCTCATCGCTGGTTTATCACGTTTGTTATGAATAATATAAATTCCACTGTTGGGCTTTTCATGGATAAATAAACAGATTGTAGACTACCGTATTGTATTGTATAGTACAGTAGAATATACTATCGTAAGTTTCGATAATATAAATGAATAATATGAATTCCACTGTTGGATACACTTTTCATGGATAAGCCTACAGATACAGACAATGGATAATAAGATACAGACTGTAGATTCTATCGTATTGTATTGTATAGTATTCTAGAATATACTATTGTAAGTTATTGGATTAGTCATTAGTGTATCCAAAGACAATTCAACTAGAAGTTGTAAGTAGTTTAAATTTAACTAAAACTAAGTATAGTAAGTTTAACTAAATAGTAAGATTGTCTTTGGTGTCTCTCTTCTACTCCTGTTGTAAAATGAGTTTAACATGTGTTAGTTGATTAAAAATCTCCCAATTTTAGCACAATAATTCAATTGATAACTAGACTAATTAACAGTTTTCTCTTGATAACTCATTAAGTGATAACTCAAATGCAATTAATATACTTTGAATACGAGTCTAATCAGAGTACATCATGTGTATCACAACCCTCTAGAAATTTATTTCCCATCTTCTCCCGTGGCGAAGCGTGGTATACTTATTTGGTCATCGCCGGGTATATTTCCGGTGACCAATAAGTATACCACGCTTCGCCACTACTTCTCCTACATTACATGCAATGGTTCGCTTTCTCAGCAAAAACTAGATCCTCTACTGATTTTTCCATACTGTGAAGGTTATCTTAAAAATAATAGTTTCAGTTTACTTCATCATAATTTTTTACTTGAAGGAAAAGTAAAAAAAGGAAAGTAATATTTTAGAAAAAAAAATGGTTGTGGAAAGGAAAGTATTTTCGAGCAATTCAAATGCTACAGAAATTTCTACTACTTCATACAATCAATCAATTTCATCATTTTGTAGATGGCTCAAGTTCAATGTAATTTCCAAGGATAGAATAGAATAGGATAGGATAGAGTGATTACTATTAAGGGCCGGTTTCTCCAACGACAGTTAAACCAATTTTTAGTTTAAACTTAGGTTTTACCACTCACTAGAAACTTTTTTGTCAGAAAGTCCGATGTTCAAACAGCTGACCATTTGATTCAATGTTATCAAATCATTGAATCAAATGGTCAGCTGTTCAGACATCGAACTTTCTGACAATTGGTTTAACTGTCGTTGGAGAAACCGGCCCTAAGTTTTTGCTAAGTTATCAATTAGAATAGTTTTAGTCATTCATGTGAAAAATACATTATTATTATTATGGAAAAGCTAAAAGTTGATGAATAGGACTGGAAATTTTCGTGCAGGAAGTCGATGAATGGCGATGGAAACAACAAGAGATGAGCTGGTTGATTACTTTGCGTCCGCTGGCTGTGGAAATGCAGCGCGCAGGGTTGTGCGTGTGTTAGTGGGTGGGTGTTTGTGTGATTAGCTCCTGTTTAAATCATGGTTAAATATTCGGATGCTGTTTTAAAATTCTAATTAGCCTAAACGTGGCAGGGGTGGAAGGAAACAAAGGCTATAAAACGAGTACGATTTGAAAATGTTCAGTGATCGAGATTGCTGCAGGACGGAAACGGAAAACAATGGACAAGTACGCAGAGGGGAGTGCTGTACTCGCGCACCCTTCTAGCAAACTGTAATACATTCGCTCCACATTCATTCGGTCTCTCTTCCTCTCTTCTCTCCTTTTTTCCGAATGCATTTTCAGCTGTAATGGAATTGGGGAGCGCACTCTTGATCGATGTCTCTGTCTCCCACCAGCTCCCAAAGCAGCTCCATATGTAGGGACAAGTTGGCTTTGATAATCATGATTCATCATAGGACAGTCACTTATGATTTATGCCCATCCGATACTAATAGTCAGGCCATTATTTTTGCACATGATACTTTATTTTCCAGTAGGATTGATTGATGGTAATAGATTGATGCGCTGGGATGGGGATGAGTTTTGGATTCTCTTGTAGACTTAAAAAATAGAAATAGAATCGAAATTGTAGTTTATTTAATGTAAATTTTATGTAAGTGTAAATTTAATGTAGTTTAATTAAATAAAGCAGTACATAGTTACATGTGAACACTAAGGGCCGGTTCATGAGCTCGGGATTTAGCCAAGTCCTAGACTGAAACGGGTGGCTACCGTAGCATTGACAAACGTTTGTCTTGACAGGTTAGTGGGTTAGCAGCATAGAGAGCCCTTAGTACATAGTGTCGAGGCTAACGTTTGTCGATGCTACGGTGGCCACCCGTTTTAGTCTAGGACTTGGCTAAATCTCGAGCTCATGAACCGGCCCTAAGTGTAGTGATGTATCATTACGTAATGTCGTGTGAATGATTAGAAGTTACTTTTCTGTAGATTGATGGATAGAAATGTTTCCATGTGCTGGAGTGCTGGCATTTCAAATTACTTGCTTTTGTTGGTAATTAAACTTGGAATAATAGAACTACCTATTGCAAAGGAGAATGAAGATAATTAGACATAGGAGTAAATCCTTCAGTGGAATTTAACATGAGAGTTATTTACTTGAATTTGGGTAGGGAAGAATTGTTTTATTGCTAAATCAAAAACAGATAATTTTACAAATATGAAATCAGATGAAAAGAAAATAGTAGAATGAGAATAATTAATGAATTGATTCAAATGAATATATAATTAATTTATATATTTCAATCATGGATGTGTCAATGGATGAGTACGAATATTTTGCAGGAAGATTTTCATTTGAGAAATGTTAGAAGAATCATGTTCCAAAATCCACTGTACGTTAGTCTTTCAAACTCGTGAAATTTTATCGTAGGTCTTTTATTGTCATGAATGGATTTTCTTGAATTCTAAAATGAATCTATTGTAGTTATTTAAAATCTTTCACTTGATTTTCACCAGCGAATTTCCAGCTCTACATAGTATATGAGGAGTTGCCATTGAATTACCTACCAATTCGAAGGGGTTTCCTTCGATCGTACCGTAGTAGTGAAACAAACAACAAAGCTTTCCTGGATTTTAAAAGTAAGTGATGATAAGACTGAGAAAAACCATTCAAGTGGATATTGTAACATTGTCACAGACAAAAATAAATCAAGTGGAAAATGAATGACTCAGAATTAGCTTGTCTAATAATAAGCAACATGAAAAATGGAAGGAAATGAGATATTGCAACTATTCAATTGCTTTTAAATCATAATAATTAATTGATCAAAATTCCTAAATAAAAATGTAGCGGAAGTCTCCAGAGTAGTTTATAACATTTTTAATTAGGAATTTCATTCAATTAATTACATGTAAAAACACAATTTGATTTTGAACTATCATTATATGCAAGTGAATTCAAGTACTGTAATCAAATTCCAACCAAATGTGTAAGTAACTTTCTAATCGATGAAGTTAAATAATTATGCTACCAGATATTCTACTGCTTAAACCTTCTGTACACGATAAAATTCTTCATCATTTTCCATCTAATAAAACAAGCTTCGAACAAGTAAGTAATGAAACTTGGTAAGGTATCCACACATCAGACAGCGTTATAACAGCAGCCCGTGTATGGGTACTCTACCTTAGTCAGCTATTCGACATTATTTTTGATAGGTTGTAATTCGACGAAAAATTTGATCGTGCTGTGCATACATCTCTACCATAGAAGTAGAGAGAAACAAGTTGTTTCATCTTTATGAAGCTTTAATAAATCAACTTGAACTTGAACAAGCTATTCTGTATATTCCGAAAATTCTCTACCAAGAAATTTGGATACAATCAATATTAGTATATTCAAGCAACGTCATCATCACTTTGACATACATCATGACCTCCCTTAAAATTGTTAGGCGATTCCCTGCCATCCATTCACTCACTTCCTGCACATTTATCCAACTTTGGCTCATTTAGACTGTGATTTGGCTTTTTTCAGGCAACCCATCAAGACTTGACAAAGTACTTCAATTGTAGGTAGGCCTACAACCCTGTCAGCCTGTTGCATTCTGTAGAGAGACAAACACAGTATATATAAACTATATATGGAAATTACTGGCTTTCGTGTCCGGATTTCCGTCGGTAACCCCTGTCAACCCCCCACCTACCCCCGCCCACACCTTTCCGGCCCCTGGTCACTAGACCAAATCTGGTTGCTCTCCTTGGTCAAGCCCTCCGGAGCAATTACGACCACCGGTTGCTCTTCACTCTCTGTTTAGGTGTGCCCTTGCCCTTTATTCCTCCTGCTCCTGCCAACCCCCCCCCCATGATCTTTCCTGCTCCTTCCACCCCTCGTCTATTTGCTCTGAACATCCACTCCTGCATAAACTCTTTCATTCATAATGCAGTACTTACTGTTTCATTGAGATTTCTTTCTATTCATCTTCGAGATTCATTGTGAACAAGACAAGAAGTGGAGTCAACTATTCATGTTCATGAAGATCTAGAGTAGGTAAGAATGAAAACAATTATGTCTATTCCACATTAAGAAACGTAAATCCACATTAATGTGGTATAGACAAAATTTCAGTTTTCATTCTCACCTATTATGGAGAAGTTCCACAATATCTCTGATGTAAGTGTTAAGATCTAAAGTGGATGATTGGAGTTGAATAGAAAAAAAGAAACATTTTCATGGAAATGAAGTTGATATTTTTGGAGTTATGGTGCCACAACGCGATTTTTAATAAGTAAATGAACCATTCAATAAATAAACCATTGTCTCCCATTGTATTGTTTCTATATATTCCAATTTTTGAAATGGCTTAATTATAAAAGTAATGAATAAGTTTTAGATTAATTTCAAACTCCCTGCCATTCATTGAGAGAATTGTCTGTATCTTTTTTCCTTCAGGATTTTTTTCATAAAGAAAATTGTTGATATCATAGTAATATTTTACAATATTCGAAATTTGTCTAGTATTTGGTTTTGGAGTGAGAATTGGTTACTGTAAAAAATATCCTACATTACGAACATGTTTTTAATCCTCCATTAGTCTTAAGAACATGGGAAATACTGTAAACAACAGTTCTAGCTAAGATATGTGTAGAATAACTCATTCATCAGTCCTTTTTCTCATTTATTGTAACTAATGAGCACTAATTTGAGAAACTGTAGATTTTAAATGATTTTGATCCCTTTGGATCTCATGAGGTTTTAGTGTTTCAGTCATTTTCATTGGTTCAATCCTGTTTCAGGTACAGGTTTGAGAACACTTACGTGAGAACCCAGGAAATAACTTTAAGATGCAGCATTACACTGCACTGTATGCAGCATTCACAAACATCAAATCCACTTCGAATATGATTGAAATTTAAACTTTGATTTTTGAAAAATCTGAAAAGAAGGAATTAACCCTACAAGTACATCTCCAAATGTAGTTTCGAGACAGCTCTTTAGAGTTTTATGTTTCTCAAAACGTTCAGCTTCCCAGATTTGCAAAAAGCAGCCAATCATAAAATTGAAGAAAGGAATAAAACTATTCTACTACATATTATGTCAAATATTAACAATTTAACATAATTTTATTTGGCACTGAAGTTTGGGATTGTTAATAAACTAGTTTATATTTAGTTTATAATGTTTATAATTGAAGTAACCACAAAATGGATAGTCTACACTTTCAATTCTCAATCACAACAGTACAGTATTTTCAAGATTCTATGAAGTAACATTCTAGTATGGCCGATTTTTGAGACATAAGATGGATTTTTGCTACCTTGATGGCCGCTTTATCAAAAACCATCATACCAACTCTTCTAAATAGATTTATTTAATGGAAAGCTTGATACTAGTTTGTAAAAAATATTATGGTCCATCATAGATTCGATATTTATTACGAAAATGAAATGCTGTGTACATTCATCTTAGAAATTGAACACTTTCATTGGAGTTGTTAATTTTATTATACGATAACCTATCAAACAAGAAGCAGTAAAAACGATCAAATGATCCAATCAATAATTATTTTCTGTCTGGGGCTGTGACGAAACGAAAGTCAAAAGATGAGTGGAAAGTTAGCAAGCCGTTGACGAGTTCTGCTTGTGTGCTGCTTGAGTCTGACAAGTGGCGCTGTGGATGATGGTGCGGCATTTCGGGAACTACAACTGAGTACCTTGCGTTCTCTGGTTCTCTTTATCAACAATCGAAGAAAACGAAGAGTTGGATGCCTCAAAAAGTAGATTTTCTTTCATGATTCTTTCATTTTTCTATGTATTGAAATAATCTATAAATCTATTTAGGAGATACCATCATACCAACGATGGTTTTTGATAAAGCGGCCATCAAGGTAGCAAAAATCCATAAATTCATTTTCTCTTTCATGATTCATTCCTTCAAAAAGTCAACTACAGACACTTCACTTAAAAAAAAGAAATTGCGTTACATTCCTTTGTTCAAGTCAAAAATACCTTTATTCTTACGAAAATAAGAAGAATAAAAGGATAAAAGAGTATTCTGTACTTCATAAGAAGTGTAGTCTACCAGGTTATATATCTACCATACAGGCTTATGCTAAAGTTATTCCATTTTACAGAAGTCTGAATGAGGTACGATGAAAAGGTGTAACTTACAAGTATGAAGAATTATCTTTAATTTGACAGTTGCTGAATTGTTTGACATTGTCTATAACATAATTTATTATGAAATTATTTTTATTTAGTATAAAAATCATTCCATTATTTGAGTTTGGTTAGAGGATTGATTGAAAAGAGAGAAGGTATGTCTCTTGAATAATGAGCCAATTTATTTGTAAACCCTGAATTATTTCTGAAGCATAATAAACTGTTTTATATATATTTTTAAGGCTATTGATTGCCAGTATATCACCCGTTCTTGGCAACGGAGCTACACAAAATATAGCTAGTTTGCGTTCTCTCTTCTGTGTAGCCAAGAGCTTCTGTTGTAATCACTCTGAAAAAAAAATGAAATGAATATTCACTATGTCATTGTCATTGGTCAATCTGCAAGATATTACAGAAAAATACCACAAAATCAATTCCAATAAACTTGATTCGTTGTATCAATCCATTTGAAAATATTAAATGAACATTTATTCAATCCATTTTATCATTACAATCCATTTGAAAGTCTTGGGAAGATTTCTCAATTGATACCCATTTGACTCATTTCAACGTGATTGACAGAAAGCAGCCAACCATGTGAGCGGTGGAGGAGAACATTTCATTGAAAATATTTGACCATTCATTCGAAATCTGTATAAAATCTTCAATATTTGAATTAATAAGTATTTCACGTGAAACATAGATTCTGCTACATGTTTATTGTTAATGAGTCAATGAATTGCAAATACCCAATATTTCTCCACAACCCCGCGAAAAAGATTAATCCCTCTTCCATTACCAAACTGTATTCTATACAAATCGTATCTTGAAGTAGACTATTAACAATTTGCTACAGGCTTGGGCGTAATTAACATGGGTCTCGTAAGTTAGCGCAGAACGCGAAACGTGGGTGAGCTAGAGATAAAGCAAGGTTTGCATCGTCCATAACTCGAGCCGCAATCAAATGCACAACACTTTTGCCACGTTTGGCAGTACACACCGACATGTAGAAGCCGATAACAACCACTTAGACTGTCCTCAGACAATTCTTAGAGCCACACCATCACATCTCTCCATTGTATTATAGTACCATTGCAGATGGTTTATAACGAAATCTTCAATTGAAGTAGAGGCTCTTAAGTAAGCTGTTGCTGGCACACCTTTCCAACATTGTCTCTGAATTCAGATAGTTCACCACGTCTTCCTTCCCACTCGCTAAAAGCTCCATCAGAAACTGTCTTGTCTTCAGCTCTACGTTATAGGGGTTGAACAGAAAGAGCGACTGCACTGACAATAAGTTAGTGGTTGTTTAGTTCGTTGAACATGGAATGATTTCCTAGGCTTTTCTCTTTCAATTCTTCAAGTGTCTTCAAGGAAATGTTGATATATAGAAATTGTACTTACCACTAAACCTAACCGTTAAAAAGTTATCTAAGGACAATAATAATTTCAAGCTCTATAATAAGTAAGAAAGTTCATTTACATCTCAAATAATGACTCCAAGTCGATAATTCCAAGTGAAATTAAAAATAACTCAATGTTGTTTTCCATGACGAAATACTTGTAGAAAATTTTATTAAACTAACGACTTGTATTCCACGGTAGATAATTAATGCTCTTACTTATATTATTGGACCTAATTGGAATGCATTTCACTCCTAATTGGGACATTGTGAGTGAAATGCTTTCCAATTTGGTCCAATAATATAAGTAAAAGCATTAATTATTTACAGTAAAATACAAGTCGTTACTTTAATAGAATTAAAAATAACTACTAAATTATAAAACTAGAATGATAGAAACATGACGACCAGGCTAAATGATAATGATACAAGATGATTTTTAAATGGATTTTTCAGCTACATGGCCTCACTCATAGAATTCACTCATGGTCTTATTATTGTCTAATAAATTTTTGAGTTGGATCGCCTTACTTTAGATCACCTTATTTGTTGACAACGAAACCTTAATAATATTGTAGGTTCCTGTCTCCTTTTCCGTTAACTGGAATGGGTTGATTGTTTCGATTCTATTATGAACTTAAAAATAAAAAAGAAACCAACATAACTTTTATTGCATAGGTGAATAACAACCGACTTTTTTAGCAATAAACAAATAGTGATTTTTCAGAATAACAATAATACCTTGTTACTTTACTGCTTTACAAATTTATAATACTGTAGTAAATGAGTTATAATATCATGCTTCTGATTCTTTTTAAAGAGATACCTAAGCAACTTTCAAACTTTCAGTGGAATCTTTCCAGTTCTCTTTTTAATAAAATCTCAATTATGTACCCTATTACAAATTGTTTGATGAGTTTAAAGCTTAAATTTTAAGCTCTCTCGACAATTTAGTTTTTGGTTACACTACCAATAATTGAAAATTAAAAACAATAAAATTGAAATTGTGAACAATTAATACTTTTGATCACTCTCAACCGAATTCAAGCAAACATCCACACATGCACAGTGCACAAAGCAAATACACAAAACATCTTGCACAATGAATGAACACATGACTCTTTACCACTTGTTGAGCCACGTTTCTCTTCAAGACTCAAAGGCGTGACCACTCGCAATGTCAACAGGCCTCAGGGCTGGTGACTTATCTTCACTCTTCAAACGAAGATCACCACTTCTACAGTTCATTCTTGAAGATGGCTCTCATTCAGTAAACGAACGGTTCCAGCTTATTGAATTATGTTATGTGTTGGCTACTTGTGTTCTAGCAGCGGGGGAAATCAGAGATTCAGCCGGCTGTCAGTAGCTGGATCATGCTTGTTACCAGCTGCTGGTTTATGACGTGCATTGTCTGCTGCGGCGGTCACATTCAAGCTGTCAGCGTTGACTTGTCAATACGCCAAATGCCATTCATAATCTTGCCGCTTATTACCTTTGGCGTATGCCAGCGATTATTCAAGACCACTTAGTGCGCATGCGCTGAGGTAGTCGCATATAGACACCGGAAGTGTCCGGCGCACTACTAATGAATCGACTTCGAACATGAATGGTGGTGGCGCGTCCTCTATTCACTCACTCTTCAGTTGAGTCTTGCTGCTGGCTGCCTATCTTCATTACATCTAATTTATCTGCTCGGTACTTTATAGGCATCTGTGTCTCTTCATCACTACTTCGTTCTTTTTTCTATTTCTCTTCTCCTTCTTTTTCATCATCTCCTTATTTTTTATTTTTATTTCTTCCTCAATATAGAAACCTTCTTTTTCTTTTTTTCCCTCTTCTTCTTCTTCTTCTTCTTCTTCTTCTTCTTCTTCTTATTCTTCTTCTTCTTCTCCTCCTCCTCCTTCTCCTCCTCCTCCTCCTTCTTCTCCTTCTCCTCCTCCTGCTCCTCCTCCTTCTCCTTTTCCTCCTCCTGCTCCTCCTCCTGCTCCTCTTCCTCCTCCTCCTCCTCCTGCTCCTCCTCCTCCTTCTTCTTCTTCCTCGTCTTCTTCTTTGCATACATCTTGTTTCTCCTCTTCCTTCTCTTTCCCTTTTTATTCACTTCTCCCCTTGTTTCGTTCCTCCTTCATTCTCTGTGATCAGTTTTCAACTGAATTCTCCTTCTACCTTCTCCATTTCTTCTTTTCGTCTTCTCGTTCTCCTCTTCCTCTTTCTTCTCTTCTTTCCTATCTATCCTTCACCATTTCCATTCTCCCACTCTTCTGCCTTTCCCCCTTCCGTCCCTTTTAATCCTTCTCCTTCTTCCTGTTCTCCTTCATCATTTTCCAGATTTCCATCAAGTACTGCGCAATACCAGCAAGAACAATCAGTGCTCTAGTCATTATCAACGTTCTAAAATCTTACTTGCTATTATATTAGCGGCAGGTGTTCTATTCTCCATTCTGACGTATATTATGTTTTTTTTTCAGTAGCACTCGCCAATTAAAACGTCACACCGTCCTGAACGCAAACGCCAAGTGTCCGGTGGCTGCCTTTTAAAATTGAATAACATAAATGAACGAAAATGCCCTCTAGTAGGCCTAATTTTGTTCTATATTATATTTTTTTGCTGCATCTACAAAGGTTGAAACAAAGTCATACTGGAGTGTTATGAATATTAATCGTGTACATTCAAGAAAACCTTAATTCTTTCCTCAATAGAATTATAACCATTCACTTATCATCACTTGCTTGAACGAGCAACTAGACTTAGCAGTTTTTTACGCCTTATATTTCTGATAACATGGAAGGTGAACAGAATTTTGGAGTCAAAATTCATTTGAAATGTTTCAGAGAACTCCCAAAATAATTTTATCAATAGACGCTGATGACGGTATTATGAAGTTTTTTATTTTAATAGTCCACCAGTAAGTAGATAGTACGTTTCATTAGTTCTCTTGTAGTTATAGATAGCACAGTCTGAAATAAGCTTCATTTGTCACCATTATAAACGTTTATGGTTTACTGGATTGTGGCTCATTAAATCGCTATAAATTAGCTGTCAAGGAAGCTTCTTGATTACATCTACTTAATTCAAAACGAATTAATAGGTTTTAAGAATTCATAGGTTTTTAATTCAAGGGTTTCACACTAGGTTTCAAGTGCACAGAAAGTAGCTCCTCCCACGTTAACAAGAATATTGAAGACGCAGCAGTTTGTTCATAGACCACATCGATGGAATAATTAAAGTATGGAACAACTAATCAGTAAGTGACAATGATCAATTGTTATTTTAAATTATTACTTGCATTATTATCTGTGATTTATCCTAGATTCTAGATGGTCTGAAGTTATTCCCACTGTGTTTATTCAAATCTTACCAAAAGCACTAGAAGCTCATAAAGCACTGATATAATGACTAGAAGCAAGAAATAAAAAGGAATGACTTATTTTGGAAAGGAATTAATCAACTCTACAATTTCTTTCAATATGATATGCTGATGAGTAAACCATAAACTATAATCTACAAGAGCTTGAGTTTACGAGACAAATTCCTGGTTCTTATTCAAATGATGCTTGGGAATCAATACGCGGAGAGGGTGTTGGAATTTCACGCGTGATAATGAATTAAATCGGGCCCGCCTCTCGAAAGATCGCGTAAAATGAGCTGCTACCAAGACACATTGCTGGCAATGATTCTACCAGGAGAGAGCGAGACAGAAAGAGGGAGATTGTGAGTGAGTGTGAGAGCTTCACTCACTCACTCTACGATTACCGACAATGATGTTGCACCGGAAGAAGGTATTCGTCTCGCTTCTTCTTATTCTCGCTTGCCACCTTCAACTATTTCTTTCTCTCATCTCACCTCTTCTATCTTCTCATCCCACAGTACATACGCACGCACACGCACTTGCAAGTCCCCTTAACACGTTAGGGCTGCTTTAGCCCTTGATTATCCAAAAACACCCTTCAAGTGGTTTGATACAATCATGAATCTAATTCCATCTCGGACAAACCGTCATCAACTCAACCCTTTTCACAATGAACTCCCAACATTAGATAATAACTGCATCCTTCCGTTTCAATAGTGTAATTCATCTCGTACATAATTATATTTCATCTTTTGACGACTTTATTTTGCTAGGATGAGGCTTAATAGCGTTCACCACAAGCACCCGGTTTCAGTCTATTTTGATTCGCTTATTATACTTTTCCTGGATGGGAAAGAAAACTGAAGAACCAATGTTCCTGTCTACAAGATGCAAGTTTAGGGCATACTATACAAGGTGAGAGATCACTTTGACATCAGACAAATGAATTTTTAATAAATGTAGTTCATATAAGATTTACTACATGAATGAATTTTACTACATTGCATCAATTATTAATTAGCTACATTGATTGATTAGCTACTAACAGTTCACTCTTCCAAAGAAATTCATAGGTTTCTGATGGTATTGAAGATTGAAAATGAGATTTCCTTTAAGACTAGAAATTGATGAATGAAACATGCTTTATGGAGGACTTGAAAGTATTCTCTACCAATCAACCTTGACAATGAACAAATATACAGAGAGTCTCTCGCATTGGATTTCCTTTATTTAATGATCTAAAAAATAGTAAAATATAGATTTATTAATTGTAATGTGTATTAATTGTAATTGTACCAATTGTAATGGTTATTGTGATTTATCAATTCTTTGATTTTTTAGCTTGATCAATGGCGGATCCTCAAGCTCAAGTGAGGTAGGGGAAAGGAGAACTTCTCCCTACCACTATATCAAACTGGAGCTCATCAAACTCTAAATAGAATGCAATTTGGATTTGTTGCCGAATTGTCTACTACAAATAAGGACTAAACTTCTAAAAATGTAGTTTCAGAGAAATTTTTTTGAAAATTCTGTAATTGAGAACAAAAATGCGAAATTATGTAACTTAATCCTAGAATTTGGAATCCAGATTATTGTGAAATTTCTATATTCTATTAGAATACAATCTATTACAATTCAATCTTTATTGTATACTATTTTCTCGTATTCTACTATTAGAATACAATCTCACATTCAATTTGAAATTCATACAGTCCATTATACATTAATTTGAAAATCGATATCTTGGCTAATTTGACGGGACTAGATTATTTCATCCAAAAACGAATCCATAAAAGTTTAAGTACCTCAACTTAAACTCATATGATCAGACTTGACAATCTACTTGTGACGAATATAACACACAAGTTCCAATGCTTTATGAATCTCATTCGTGTGTTGCTGTCTCTTTTTCTAGCTGAGTATATCTGGACAAAACAGTTCGGTCATTCCAATTCTACCATCAAATTCGGAAGGAGTTGACTGTTGGGAGTCTTTGTCCCTTGGAGCTCACGTGCTGAAGAGGATGTGGCTGCAGCAACGACGCTGTTATCAATCAGAGCTTGCTCCTTTTTCCCACTCGACCGGTAATTGACCGGACAGCCGGTGCGGTGTATCAGCAGTCCGCAGCTCCGCATAGTCCGACACCGACACCTACAAAAACACAAAATCGGCCGGCGGCCACTCACACAACATCACCTGATCGATTGCTTCTTTCCGCCCGATTGTCTTTCATCATTATCATCGATACCACGCATCGATTTCCAACACCGAAACACTTGAGTGATAGCTTTTGGTCAACATACCACTCTGAATGATCGCTACTGTTTCACATTGACACTACTGCACTTTGAACTGGAAAACCTGTTCTAAAGAGTGTTTTGAATCAGAAATATCAAATGTAAAAATATCGAAAGACAAGAAAAATAGAAAGATTAAAACATATTCACGACCACATATTTTATTGATAAACCTTTGAATTGAATATCTTGAATAATTATATTCAAATTTAGATAATATCTTAAATATTTGAATAATCTAAATTAAAAATATCTTTGAATTATTTCGCAAATTCTCTTAATTCATCCAGCTGAAATGAAATCTATTTTCATTTAAGGAGATTTTCACAAGATTAACAGAATATCTGTTATGTTATGATTTAAGAAGCATTTTAATCACTACAAAAATTTGTTCACACGTTGTCATACTAGACTTTTTATTAGCTGATAAGCTGTGAAACTTATTGAATGGACTTGTGTTAATGAAAACAATACTATATCATAATAAAAAACACTGATCCTTTATTGATGTTGTGCGTGATCAAGGAAATTAGAGTTAAAGTATGAAAATTGTTCAAAAAGTTCAATACTTCTAGGGTTCAAAAAGTTCTAGTTTCAAAAATTTTAACCGTCATATTCAATCAGTTTTTCATCAGTCTTTGATCAATTAGTGAGTTTTTCAATCAGAATTGATCATATTTGTTATCCTGTTCAGTTTTGGTTTGTATTCTACTCACTTGACGGTACTGTCTAATGCTTCCGTACTCCATCAAAACAATTGTAAATGTCAGTTTTTGTTTAGAAGGATGGAGCTCTCTTTAAATGTCAAAGAACTTGTCTTGGCCAATTATAAAAGAAATGCATGTCAATGATGGTATGTAATTCAATTCTTTTATCACAAATCTTTACAGTCTTTTAAAATTTTTAGAAATCTTCTATCACAAATCTTTATCAGTGTATCTTGATATGCTCGCTCTCCCTGAATTTACCACCATTTTCCAATATATACGATGTATGTGAACTATCTCAGTTGTGAGAGGGGAGAATTTTTCCAGTACACCTCCAAAAAATCGAACTTGAACAATGCGGTGACTATGTGAGGTGAGCAATATTGGTCAGTAATTTTCTGTGCAAAGTCAAACTAATGACTTCAATTTCCGTTCACTACCGAAACCGCACAACCAAATAAACGTGGCCAGACGGTCATCCACGTACCGAGTGTTGGGAAAGAACAACGATGTATGATTAGTAAACGTGAGCAACTTTTTTCATCCACGAAATACAACAAACTCTTGGCCAGACGTATTATTATGTGGGCCTATGATAAAACTCGAACAGAAATCCGTTCGAACAGCTCCTGGATCTGAATAAATGAATCGATAGTTTGCCTATTCATGGATAAGTATCATCACTTTAGAGATATGAATTAATAGGATAGGATTACACTTCTACAGTAGTGTAAGCCCACAGTGCAAAGTCCCGCGCTCTTTGTTCAAGTTTGATCTATAGGCTATTGAATTTTCTATTTAATTTCAATCTGATTTTCTATCAAATTTGATTTCAATATCTATAAAGTACACAGGTCCAATCAGTTCCATCGAAATCCAAGAGATGGCGCTGAGTTTATTTTACATTTTTTAACTCTTAAAAACGTATTATTTTCCAAAATACAAATGAAACCTGCACATCAAGGATCGCTAACCTTACTTTTGGGACCTTTTTGGTTAATTTTTGCAACCCAGCGTTGCAACTTTAATATGAACTTATCTGAAAATTCTAAATTTTTTCTGGTTCGGTTTTGATGAGGAAATCGGTGATTTAGTGAGATGTTATGACATAATGTGGATTTGGACTGCTTGTATAAATTGGAAGAGGAAACGTTTTGGGCATAAGCCTGCTGTACTCTCCTTTACAAATTATTGAACAAATGATTGATTGATTGTTATGATTAGTGTATTAACAGATGAATAAATTAATAAATTGGCCCAATATAACTGCCACAGTGGTTGACATTAGCTTAGCAGAATTCTTTGACATGTCAAATTGTTTGACATAGATTGAATTTGACTCTAGATCGTTTAAAGCAAAATGTTTTATTTGCTGTACCTGTATTCGATAAGTGTAATTGAAGATAGCAAGAATAGTAGAAGAGTTATTGTCAGTTATATTATAGTTCAATCCAAATAGTAGCTTAATTCATAAATATTCTGCTTCTCACCAAAAATTAAAAAAACAATTGTTCGATTATGAAGTCTTGAAAAAACTAAGTAAAATCAAACTCGAGAACGTCCTGTCAAACTGGATTTGAAAAAAAAGATATCCAACTGAAAGAAAGTATGAGGCGGCTGGACATGTTATACTTTCATGTTCACTTTCAGCTAATAAAATCTTATTCCACTCCTGGGTTATTCACCCTAGCTGAGTTATTGATTGTCAATAACATTGATCATAATAATTATTCTTCTAAACAACCAATGAGTACTATCGTTAGGTACTAATAAAACAATTTGAAACACTCTCCTACAGAGGGGAAATCAATGCAAGTACATGAAATTACCTCTGCCAAACGTAATAAATTTTTCGTACAGACGAAGACGTTCACCCAGCTACTACACACTTTTAATTAGCAGTTTAATTACAGGGCAATTATCGGGAGAATCAATTAAATGGCTCTGTTATTTATTCATCCACATCTTTGTGTGTGATCGCAATCATCAAAGAGTGAGAGGAGAGGAAATAAAAGCGAAGCCCATTAGGCTACAGGAGAAACGTGTAATCATTCGCATACAAGCATATAATTTCTGCAACGCTTATTTAAACAATTTCATACACAATCTTTTAGAACACGATTATATGAATATAATTTAATCTGTGTGGTGGGGCGGGCTGGGCTGATTGATGGTGAGGGGAAAGAAACTCGTGAAAATAGTTTGAGAGTGGCTGGCTGGGCTTCTTCGCTTGCAGTCGCCGTTCGATCAGCGCTTGTTGATCGGCATGTACAAACAGCATGCACAACGCGTGAATCACACCTTCGAGGACCAATTAAATGATCTCCCACACGAGATTAGCAGGCAGGCCTGCTTTGCCCCTCCACCTCCACCCCCCATCAACCACGAATCACTAGCCAATACTCACTCGTCCTACACGTCTCAACACTATGCGCTCCACATGCCCGACCACACTTTCTCACTTCAAACCCAATCTGCACCGTCCCCTCTGTGCCGCGCCGGCCGTTTATTACGTTCAACTAAAATTTTATCAGGCATCGATTTATTTTTCAGCGCGCCACTAACGGTTTACGCGGGTTTTTCTATATAATAAAATACATTTAGGTGAGGAATTGAGATTCTCGTATTCGGCACGTTTCTAGAGACTTGCTTTTCCCACCAACGGCACTGGCCTCTCCAAGCACGGCTCGGCTCCAGCTTGCTCTACCGTTCTTGTTTTTCCAATTTTAACCTCATCTTCGCTATCTGGATTGGAGCTGGAATATTTACACGTGTAAGAGTAATAACACATAGAATTATCCGCTCATCGCATTAAATTTATTTCTGCATATTATACAAATGTTCACTGAAATACAGAGTATAAATAATCTACAGTATATTTTGAAATTATGAAAAAGTAAACTATTTATTTATAATTGTTTTTCATTGAAAAGTCGAGTTGAGAAATGGAAAAGGTAATGGGAGGAAAGATGAAGGAAGAGTTGATTGAAAGATTATAGAAATGGGGCTCTGACATTAAAAATATAATAAGTGAATAGATTGGCTAATAATTTTTTTTTTGATTTAACACCTACTATAGAAACGGGATGCTACTTAAAAGTTGCAAATCCTTAATATTATACAAAGCATATTGATTATACACTGCTTGAAGAATATCAGAGAAATTATACTTTTTTATAAATTTTTCTAAATTGATTCAGTCCTTTGCAGCCTATCCACTATTATGTATTCCAAGATACTCGAATCTACTATCTCCTTCATCTACTACGATCATAACTAGCCTTTTCTTTGATAGCTCAAATACATCATTTGAACACGATTGAGCTCTACAATCTCTACAATGTAATACTCTGCATTAACAATACACATAAACATGAACCATAAACAATATACATATAATAAAAATGAATAATATACATCTATATCGTTGTCAATATCTATATCGTTCCATAACTTTAAAATGTATGTTATGAAAGAAACATCGTAGAGCCTTCTGTTATACATCTTCACAAAGAGTATTTGAAGACGTTTGTTTCACGCACAAACAAGTTCAGAGATAGTTCCATGGCCCTCAGACACTCGAGCAATATCAATCCAAAACCTCCCTCAAACTTGTTCCACACTATCTGTAGCATGTCAGGCGTAACAGTTTGGAAAACTGATGTTATTCTTGTTTCAAATCATCAATATTGATGGATGATTTGAAACAAGAAATAACAGCAGATTATTAAACTGTTACGCCTGATATGCTACAGTGAGAGTGGAAAGAGTTTGAGGGAGGTTTTGGGTTGATATTGCTCGAGTGTCTGGAGGGGTCATATTGAACATCTCTGAACTTCTCTGTGAGTGAAAAAAACTTCTTTTATTACTCTTTGAAATGATGTAGGTATAACAGAAGGTTCTATCATATTTCTTTCACAAAGTTTCAAAGTTGTGGTATTCTTTTTGAATCACTCTGTATATTCAGTTCCATATTATGAGTTTTATATTATTAGTATTATATTATCATATTATTTTAGTTCCATACTATTTAGCTCCTACAATTTGTGAAGCATATGGAATTCTGATAGTAGCTCATTTTAGCTACTATCGTAATCTAGAATCCATGTAGAAATATTCTAGTATCTACATTTTTTTCTTCGAACGCATCCTTTCTATTTTCACTCTCCTTTCATCTCCCACATTTCTCGATGTTGTACAAGAGCAGAGTGGTAGCCGTGTAGTGCCGGTGGTCGTGCGTGCTGAGGCTGATGGAATTTGATCGAGCATGAACCGGCTGCCGCCGCCGCCGCGACGCGTGTGCCGTGTGACGCGGGTGACACACTTGAGTTATGTCCCAGAACTCGACACTGGCAATATGATATCCGCGGCACAATGGCAACAGGTAACTGCGACTCCTTTGTGTCCCGGCAACAATGCATCCACGTCCGGGGGAGGAGGATCCTCGCTCCTCCTCAACCTTAACCTCAACCTCAACTTATTTCTCATTGTCTCACAGTGGAAACACACTTCTCAAGTTATCCTCGATATTCTGTTTCATTCTGCCGCTCTTTACCCGCCCACCGTCGTCCCTCACTACTACTACTATTCCCCCTACAACTACTATAAACTCACTACTCGCTTTAGCTCAGGGCACGCTTCCTTCACTTTTTCACATCGCAACAGTTTCATATCGACCGAGAGGAACAGAAATCTCAAAGAATGCAGAAGATTCCGTGATTCCGTACTTGGGGAAGGTTGTTATTATATCATATTTAATATTGAATTCCTGTGCATTTGAATATGAATAGACTCACGATAGAGGGTGTAGTTTCTTGTAGGATTGCTGGGATACATAAATATTTTGAGATATGTTGTCTAGTGTGAAATATTTCTATTGTGTTCATGTTGATTAGAACGTTAAATTGTGATTCAAATCGTTAAAATCTCAGATCCAATTTGATGGCAATAAGATATAACAGCGAAATTTGAATTTTTCGGGAGCATAATGAATGGTGCATAGAATGAAGTATATGTGATGAATTGAGAATGTCAGTGGTGGAGAAGTTTTTCACTCTCTTTGTCAGTCTAGTAAATCTAGAGTTCTGAGCTCTAGAGTTCTGTTTTTAATTTCTATTAGCGTTAAGGAATTCAAATGTCTAACCCATATTTTTTAAGTGTAGAAACACACAAACTATAAACTTTTAAACTTCTCAATCTCATCCTTTCTATTTTTGCTCTCCTTTCACCTCCCAAGATTCTCGATTTTGTGCAAGAGTAATAATAAACTTTTGTAATTCTCTTTTCTATATTTGAAATCAAGTCTCACAATACAAAGCAATTCAACCAATCCAAAATAATATAAGTACATGAGCCCACTTAAGTTTTTCATTGAAAAGCCGAGTTGAGAAATGGAAAAGGTAATGGGAGGAAAGATGAAGAAAGAGTTGATTGAAAGATTATAGAAATGGGGCTCTGACATTAATAATATAATAAGTTAATAGATTGGCTAATAAAAAATTGTGGATTTAAACCTACTATAGAAACGGGATGCTACTTAAAAGTTGCAAATCCTTAATATTATACAAAGCATATTGATTGAAGACAATCAGAGAAATTATACTTTTTTATAAATTTTTCTAAATTGATTGAGTCCTTTGTATCACTATCCACTATTAAGTATTCCAAAGTATCTACTATCTCCTTCATCTACTACGATCATAACTAGCCTTTCCTTTGATAGCTCAAATACATCATTTGAACACGATTGAGCTCTACAATCCACAATATTGTGATACTCTGCATCCATCTAGTTTCTAAAATCTTGTCGTCTCTTCTGTCCCATTAGCAAAATAAAATATAACTTTACATTTTTCACTACTTCAATACAAAATTTCCAACCCGCAATCACGCCATTCTCATACAATGTCCCTCACACAATATGTCTTCAATATTGAATTCCAATCATTCCCGCTAATATCCATTGTTTCAACAACATATTCCATCCGTTTCTCGTATGTTGGTAGTAGAAGGTTTGTCATATTAGCTCTTTCTCTCTTCATATTCCATTAATCTCTGGAGTAATGGGTACAATACTACCACTTTAAATTGATTTAGGAACGGGTGAATAGCAAGTTGTAGGAAACCGACTGCACGCCGTATCTAATTGTATGTATCTTGACAAAGCATCTAATTGATAGCAATCGTTCTGAGCATCTCGACAAACGAGTCTTATCGTTGAGAGGGATTGGCGAATGCTGGGCGCACGAAGGTCCAGGGAGAGCGCATCCTAGAACACACATTCAGTGTTACACGATGTGTGTGGACCTCGTGTTTAATGGCTATCATAGTGTAATCGGGCGGACAACATGGCGATAAAATGTAGTTGGGGCATACATATGCATATTCGGTCGTGGTCCGGAGTAGTACGGGGCCAAAGAAACTGTGGTGAGAAGTGTATGGAGTATATAAAGAGTATATGACTCGGTATGGGGATGAGCGATTGGATGGGGTTGCTAGTTTAGATTACTTTTTCCCTCACACACATACTCTCACTCTCTCACACATCCTCTCGGTCTCTCTCTTTTGTCCTCTCTTATTCCACTATCTCTCTCTACCTCTCTGTATATGTTTTTTCTCTCTCTCATCTCGAATCTGTTGTAGCTTTTGTTGACTCGCGCACCTCGATGCATCTAGCTGATAACACGGTACGGCCACGAAGTGCATAGCCGGGTAAATCATCATTCGGGATCGAGAGCAGTAGATAGCCGACCTGCAAACAAATCACGCTGCCAATGTGGATGCCCTTCGGCTGTGTCAGCGCCGCGTCCCAAATATTCAACAAGTACCGACTCATGTGGCCAATAAAACCATTGCTCTAACATTGAAAGCCACCTTCGACAATCTGACATGATCTAGGAACGCATTCCAGTGTACACTATACTAGTGTAAGTCATACTACTAGTGTGAGTCATCACTGTTTCGAGACATAAGATGGATCGGATGAATGCTTGGAGGAGAAAGAAGCTTCTTGAAAAATTTGGTTTACTCAATACATTTGAACCCTGATGAAACATTACTCAAGGGACTGAGAAAAAAAATAGTTATATAAGGGTACTCTTGAAAACAGGATTCATATGTATACATCACTCTGAATGTTATGCATGTTATAAGGAGATTTGAAATGAATAGGTTGAGTATAGAGGAATTTGTTGTCAAGATGTTTAAAATCGAAGCTTTGTAGGGAGTATGAGAGTTCATATGAGAGTTTTTCGAGAAGTTATAAATTGTGTCACATAATATCAAACATCTCACAGAAAACGGAGAGTGCTCTCTACACTGTAATTTTATGATATTCAAGCACTGCGAAATGATTTTGTTAAATGATAATATAATCGAATCCTATATTGTAATATCCTATATAATATTCGAATCCTATTTTGAACGAATTTGATCACAGTTTAACTGTCAATTCTGACCGTTTGTAAGGAGCTTCATTAGATAATCCAAAGGCGAAGATAATTCACGCTTTATCACGATTCCTATCTCATAATCATTACCATGATCTTTCACGTAACATAATAGCAATAATTTTCAAACAGATTTATCATAATCTAATATGTGGGTGTTGTTTGAATTGTGAGGAAAGTATCTCGACACCTAATACAAGTAAAAACTGCGACCCACATTACTACGTTTGTGCTTTACTGGAAAGCTTTCTCATGAGCAGTACCTGGTGCATTCGCAGCACAGAACTGCAGCGATAATGCATCATTTTTGACGTGCAAAGACTAGAATAGATTACAGCCATTTAGACGAACACTGAACAACTATTATGAAAGTTGTCACTGTCGGCTGAGAAATAAATATACAAAACGCAGCGCGTTCTCGCGGCGGCTGAGTTATTTATTGTGGCTTGCTTTTCAAGGTTTGGGTGTGTAAAAAGATCGGTTAACGCGGATTATTATTTGAATTTGTGCGAGAAGTGGGTTGCGACCCAAGTGGGCATTCTCGTCTGGTCAGTGTGACAATGCACTCATTCGAAGTGCTGCAGTTTTCAAGTTAGCGTCGGGTTTGTCAAATGTGCAACAAGCACCGCAAAATACGCCAGATGCATTCTAATGTCTCATTAGTATGGCCACTTCATCTCGCTTGCTTCTTGTAGAAAGTTGAATCTTAACTGGGTCTGTTGTATGATATTTGAGATTAGTGAAGCGATAATTCTCTCTGTCATGATGTATTGTAAACGATAAATGCTATCTGGGTATTTCACATTTTGTAACAATTGGGTAAATTAAATTAAATCCACTTCACAATCTATCTACACAATCAAACTGAGATTTCGTTAGTTGGTTTTACCTGTCTCACTTTTGAGACACCTTGAGATGCCAATGACAGGTTCTTTTCAATAATTATTATATCGAGTTTTCACTTATGGAAGTGCAAGAAGTCATTCTAATGATGACATATAGAAGGAAAATACTTGAATTATACTTGTTCCATTCAAATCCTTCTGTTAGGACATAGGCTAAGTGCTTTACTTCTACAATAGTACATCAGCAACGTCTGAACATTAAAGAATAACTTATAATAGCCTATGTTATAGCAGAACACTCATAGTGTTCGATGGCAAAAGTTACAAATAGTTTCATGGCCAAAAATTGAAATAACAAGTTATCGCTTCTTTAAAAAAAAGTAATTTCATCCATGTCTATAAATAAATTCTACGTTTTACGCCACTAATATAAATTATATGGCTCATCTCTCATTTTTCTGCTCTGTATAACTTCACGTGAGTGGGGTGTAATGAGATAGTAATTACACGAAGAGTAATTATGTGTAATGATAGTGGCTAGCTTTGGTTGGGAGTTATGATGCATCATTGTGACCTGGACAGAACGGTAGAGTACGCGCTCTATGGTTTCACGTGCGTCTGTCTCCACCACTTGAAAGCAACATAATAAAGCAAATTATAAAATGAACATAAAGCGTGAACATAAACAAGCCGGGTACATCTTCAGCAGTTGAGCACGATCAATTAAGTTCCATTACTCGTTATTATTTATCTTCAAATAATAAACCCTTGGAGCCAGTCTGTTGTAATCGTAATGATGCACTGATCTGGAATTGGTTGAGCTTTCGTTTAAAACAAAGGGATGGATGAAAAGTGGTGCAATCTTATGCGGTCATATTGAGGCTGGAGACAATATGATTATTTCTCAGTAATCTCTTAACCAATTTCTTCTCTTATCTGTGATAATGGTAACAGACAGAAAGCAACTTGCTGGAATATTGCCAATATTCTGAATTGGGTTGATTTTTGAGTGTCAAATTCTTCATCATATTCGAACATATTAATTTTAATCTTCATCACATTACATAAATCATATTTATAAAATTATTCCAATAATAATCACTCATCACAATGAACCCTACACGTTTGATGATATCTTACAACATTGTAAGATCTTATATTGATTTCTGAAGCTTTTTGAATATTTTACTTGAATTGTTTGTCTTCTAAGAATATTGACGATTTCCTATGTAATCAAAAAATAGAATAAGTATTGATTATATACTAGAATTCATTAATACATGCATCCTGATATTGTAGAATCTTTCACAGACATGAAGCTTTCAGCCGTGGCACAGCAGGGAATAATAATAATGAATTATTCATTTGATATCATATTCTATTTATTGGTACGAAATGATGAAAGGATTGTTCCTTAGATCACTTGAGTTTTCATTCTGTAATGTTAAAAAATCCCAGAATTGGCTTTCTCATTTCAGCCCTCTTGGCTTTCTTTCTTGCTTTGAAACGGAAAAAATGTATATATTTATATTTTTTATTTTTTGTAATGGAGTAGGTAATGGCGGAATAAATATTATTTTCATTTCCAGTCTTCTTCGTTTCTGGATGTTATTTAGCGAGTATTGCAAAAAAATCTTTCAGCTCTACAACTTCGCAAATTCTCTCTATAGATAAAGATGATAGAATCTCATCGTGCACCGATTGGTGAATTTTAGCTCTTTTCATTTCTATAACATACGGGATCACTTTCATTAAAAATCTTCAACGACAGTAAAATATAGTCGAGAAGGTCTATGACATTCTGGCGAAAAAGCTTGACGTATTAATCACAGCAACGTCACAGTTTGCTATTGCTGTAGATGTCTAGTTCCTGACATGAGCCACCAGGTAGGTTATTAGTATGGCATCAATTACAATTTTCCGGTTTTGTGGTTCGAAGACCACACATCAGCCATTGAATGGAATGATAAAATAATCTTTTCGAGAGGTAATTCATGTGTAGTAACATAGAACACACATTATGAAAGAGAATCGATCAAGTAGTAGAAGAGTAGATTTCATCTACAATCTATGAAAGAACATTATTGAATTGATTCAAGTATCCATTGAATCTTTTGAAGAGAGAATAAGCGGAGAGGGTAAATGTACATCTCATTAATATTACTTGAGAAGGGGGCTAACAAAGTTTCAACTCTAGCTTCCAACATCAGGAAGCTGTAGGATATCGCATCAAATTGTGGTATGATGTGTATTTTCAATCAAGTAAAGTTCATGAAGCGATGTATGATAGATACATGTATGTTAGATAGATTCTGTCATGAAAGTCATCAAGCTAGTAAGTAGATTTTGACTATCAATGGATTTTTGGATTCAATGACTATCCTCCACACTCCCAAATCATTTGCATCTCTTCAAGAACTTCGATGGAAAAGCGAAAATTAATATGATATGAGAATATGTATGTTATTCACGAATTTCTTCTTAGAATAGATAAATTGATAGGATAAATTAAATGATAAATAGAATAGGAAGAAACGATGAAATTGTTAAAAATCGTAAGCTGGAAGTTATAGAAGTCGTAACTTTCCGTTTATTTTCATTAATGATTCCTTAATAGGAATTTGAATAAATGATAAATGAATAAAAAGCAATGATAAATTTTGTATGGATAGGCTTATTAGGCTTTGCAATTATGCTTGAAAAATGCTATTCGAAAGGTACAGTAATACAAAGGATAACGAATCTCCTAAAAAAAATCGTCAAAGATATTATAAAGATATCGTCAAAGAAAAATATCGTCACATAAAAGCTGTAGAAAACTTAGCGGCAAATTTCCATCTCATGAAGAACATAAATTATATTTTGAGATATTCTATTTCATTTTCTGGCATGAGATTGTTCAAATGTAAATGTTGATGACCGATGGATTGAAAAGTGAGAGCTTGTGCTTCAAAGCATAAAAACAAGTCATGCTCATTGGATCAGAGATTAGAATTCTATCGGCCTAAACTTGGACAACTACAGTTTCTCTTATATCATCCCAACTCGACACTCTTATTAGGCCTACTAGTAAAGAAACGAAAAAAATTCTCCATTCAAAACAGCTCAATAGATTTAGATCAGTGTTAGTTTTCCTTCATCGTTATCAAATAGACTTCCAAAATCAAAATGATCAATTTTTACAGTCTAAATGAATTGTAGCCTTGTTAATATTCCAATGTGAAAACTCTATCCAAATATCACAACATAATATTTGAACATCATGATATGACTCTGTAGCTTACATTTTTTACAAACTGTATACTATTAATCTTGATTCAATTCAATTCAATCTTTGTATGATAAAAAAATTAAGTAAATGGATAAATCTCAAATATTTGTACATTTTACAATAAAATTAACGCTTGAATAATTATTAATGATTCAATTATGTTTGGTTGTTTGTAATGTGTTTAATAACTTTAACATTATAATAATCGGTAAAATGTATAAAAACAAACAGTGATGAAGATGCTTGAATCAGGGGCGAATCCAGGAGTGATTTTTGGGATGGAAGTTAATTTTCCTGGGGGTTTGGTGGACATGAGTATGGGGTGTATAGCGGGTTAATTGTGGAGTGGTAAAACAATGAAACAGTGTCATGTGTAGTAACTTATAGTAAAAGCTGATTAATAATAATTTGAAAATCTTTATCCACATTCCAAAGATAAATTATACAAATCACAAGCAATATATTTTTCACGACAATGGTCCTTATTCATATTCATTTATTTGATCAAAAATCCAATATCAAGGAAAAAGCCCAAACTCAGGCGTTAGCCCAAAACTTCTTCTACTCCAAAATTTATTTGTAAAATGTTTAAATAACCTGTAACCTTAATTTGAACATTTTATCAGACTAAGAACTGAAAGATTTGAGTTCAATTTAATCTATTTTTCTTTCCTGATTGTCTTGACGATGTCATTTCATTAAATCTTATGATCAATATTCTGGAGGTAAGTTGATTTAGCTAGGATTGTGATTTGTTTCTGAAGTAGGGAGGGTAGACAGTGAAGAGGATGGATGCTGACAGAGGCTAAGTATCCTGGGCCGCTGATAGTGGAGCAACAGTGCTGCTTGCTGGACTCAGTGCACGGTCGCTATAGTCCGTACGATGGGCAATAAATCGAAAATGTCGTGACTGCGCCAGGGGTCGGAGGGCACACAACTGGAGCCCCCCTGTGCCTCCCTGCACCCCCTCCACACACATGTTCGCCACTTGTTCACTTTTCCCATTTTCTCTCTTCCTGGAACGTTGCAAAAAAACGAAACAACAGATTCGTGTGTTAACGACCGTGTAGACTGGCAGATATGAGAGAGAGCTCATGTCTTCGCGTGGGGCTGCTCTTGCAATCTATCGCACTACCATCCTTGGATATCGCGCCGTGATAACACTGAAACCGTCTCCCGCCCGCCTCATACAACAGCCGTTCTTTAGGTTGGTTACACTCAAATCTAGAAATCACTCTTATGAAGGTTTAATTGCTAGATGTGGATAGTGTTTTGATGTTAAACTCGATGATGTTTATAGTACTCGGGTATTTTAAGCATTATGTAACTAGTTTGACATGATAAGTAGCCAATAGAAATAAATTACACTATTATTTAGTATGAAGTAACCTTATTTTGTAACTAAACAGACAAAGAGAAAGAAAATTGGGGTAGTAAAATGAGATAGCTTATAGCTATTAGCATTTATCATTGTGATTTTGATATATACTCGTATATTCGAATGAACTATTCAATTCTTGATCTAATAATTTCATAGTTTGTTAATCTTCATCTAGCATGAAATGATCTGTTTCGGGGTTTGGGGGCGAGAAAAATGTCGCCTTTGAAGGAGCAATCCGCGCCGATCGAAGGTAGGCTATTTATCGGAACGGAAGAAGATTTTCCGTGGTCGTGCGTGGGTGTAGGTGTCAAGCAGAAGAGGAGGGAAAATTAATGAAAGGAGGAATACAAAGCCAAGGAAAATCCTGACCGGAGAGGTCCAGTAGTTGTCAGACGGTGGTGAATGGAATTTCGAGTCGAAGTGGGAAGATTGCTCCTTTCAGTTATGGATTAGTCATGGATTCTTGCTTGCATCAGACGGGCTGCTCTCTTACGTCCTTCTGACAAGTAAAAAGCATCACGAGTACAGCCTAAGAAACAAAAGGATTCTTAACACTGAAGAACCTTGCTTCGAGTGACATTCTACTTTAGCTACCACTTTTCGCGGCTCTATTGAAAAAGGCTTTTTGCCATCGCCATTACTTCTATAAACAGACGCGTTTTTTGTTGGAGTGCCGACACATTCGGATGAAATTGGTTCTCAGCTCAAGGTCGTACTTTTGAAGAGGTCCAAATTGAAAAATCATTAAAATGTGAGATGCTCAATCAGATTTTTCAAGAAAAATGAAATGTTTTGTATAAACCCCTTCCAGTTTCAAAAGAAGATGTTGAGTTCTGAGTAATAATAATATCAAATTCGAAAGAAATTTCAAATATGAAACATTCAAAATTTATTTATTGATACAATCACAAAATCATAATATGGGAGATAATATGGGTATAATAAGCCCATAACTTAGGAGAATGATGTTGATATATTAATATTAAAATAGCTGAAAGGGGTAATGTTGAGAGATGGATGAATGATGAATGTCTGAAAGGTTGAAGGATAGAGTGTTAGAAGATGGATGGAGACTCTGTGACGTGGACTCGGAAACAAGAAGGAAGAGGAAGACCTAGACATTTGCTGGAAGTTGTGGTGTTGATAGAGGCGATGCAGTCAGGGACTCACAGATGATGATGTTTTTGATCAGCAACAGGGAAGATGGAGAAAAGGATGCGAGAGACAGCAACAGCCCCTGTGACCTCCCACTTTATATAATATATATTATATACTTGTATCATGTATCTCATTTTCTCTTCCTATTCATTTTATAAAAACGAATAGCAACAATTTGTGAGTTAACGACCTATCAGATTAAAGAGAATTTTGCACACCGTGGGGCTGCTCCATTTCGCACATAAAGTCCAGTCCTTGATCATCGCGCCGTGATAACACTGAATTATTTGCCCGATTATCACAGAACACCCTGTATGGCTCTCAAACTAGAAATATAAAGCATTAAGGAAAGTGATGAATTTATTTAACCTTGTTTTGACGTAGAATAAGGCTCGATAATTTTATCACATACTCGGGTATTATACAAGTATATATTGTAACTGGAGCATGCGCGTTGATCGCTTTCTCCACTATTCACTAGTGTAGTATGAGTAACTTGTATTTGTAACTAAACAGACAAAAGAGGAAAGAAAATTCATATTTGCTTCAGTATGCCCAGCACTTATTATGATGTTATTTAGACATCTTGGAGGTGACTGTTTCTAACAATTAGCGTTCTAGGGGAAGCGTGGTGGGAGAGATTATATCTCTCGCACACCCTCCCCTTATCAGAAGGCGATCAAATTTGTAGCACGCTCTGTACCTAGAATAGTACACTTAATAGTTTATCGGAACGGAAGAAGATTTCATTATCTTGTAGCTTATATTCTGTAGAAAAATGATATTTAATTAGCCAACTATCCACACTAAAGGATAGTTGGAAGTACTGCATTGGAAGACACGTCAACTTATTCAAATAAATCATACTGTCCTTCATAAAGTCTTTTAAGGGATTTCAATTGATATAATCACATCAGGAGAATTCAATTGGAACACGATGAAATCTTCTTCCCCGCATTCTAAAATAATACTCACTCTTCATTAAATGAATTCCCAGTGAAAATTTCCAATTATTCACATCAAACGTCAGGTTTAAAGGTTTCAGATCTGTAATAGGGTATCAAGACACCTGCCAGAATGACAAGAAAAAACTTGTGATGAGATTCGAGTGTTTTAAACGAAGTTCCCTGCGGCAACGTAAAAGCGTCGCAGGATTCTCTGGGAGCAGAAAGAATAAAGGGAGCACACCGCTCGGACCTTGACTTGGCCCAGAACTCAATCACGCCTTTGTTACCTGCTTGATAATGGCTGTCTTCCGCGCCCTTCAGTTCTGCTACTTATTTCTTCAAGTACAAACATCCGTTGGAGAACTGAATCGATGGAATGAATCATCAATGCGATCAAGAATATCATTGAGAAAGTGTATTAGAATAGAAAGTCTTATTTATTTTTCTGGCATGGCGAAGTTTGGACAGTGATGCCCACTCTGCCACGTTGAGGGTATTTGATTGATTATGTTAATGAAATTTTGGATTGAAGGGCATTCTGGTATCACGAGATTTGAAAAAAATTCCAATACTACAACATTAACTTCTCTTCCGAATTTTGATTAGTACTGCAGTCCAAAAAATTTGAGTTTTTAAATTGTGTTTTAGTGATCTGGTCAAGATTAGTTTTCCCTTCCTTTTCATTACAAATAGACTGGGAGAATCTATTGAGCTACAAATTTAAGGTTTCAATAATTTTGAACAGAAATACAGAAACTTACAAATAAGCTTTATATATTGAACTATTCTTTAGTAACAATGATATATTTCTTTTTCATCCTATGCAGATAATGTAAACCTTTTGGCAATCAATTAATTTATTACAGTTATTTCATGATTCTTCACAATCATTTGTGAATGAATTAATGAGAACAAAACTTTATTAGCACTATCTTGTGGAAGAAACCATCATTATCAATTTCTATTATTCTATATAAGGTCTATGATCTATGATTCAATTGGACTGAATTCAATGCTTGAAGATTGGGATGGATTTCCAATCTTATCACATAAATAAACGATTATTCTGATCAGTCATCATATAGTTGATATTCCCACAGCATTCGAAAAACTCACCAATCCAATCACCCATCTTTCGAGCGACATTCCCATCCGAAAAACGAAGTTCCCATAAATTTTGTTAACCACCATTTCCTGTACTCTACAAATTTTTCGTCAAGTTTCATTGAGATCACAGCACTCGAAGTTCACATGAATGAGAAGAGAAGAGTTTCCTTTTTGGTGGTCAATTCAGTCGTGGGAAGCGTTGAGCCATTCACTGAAAAATGACTCTATGTCAGCAGCCAGTGATTGACCACCGTGGTGTCCTTCAATGAACTAGAGAGATCAGAAGGAGCTCATAAGCTAAGAACTCAAGTGGAACCATTGTCCATGACTAGAACAATAGTAAATCTATGATTATCTATCTATCCATCTATGTATCATCTTATCTATTCACTTGTCTTGGGTATTGAGTTTGAACGAATGAAGCCTTTATTACAATTTTCACGACTTCATGTCTGAAAGAGGATACAGTAGAACGTCGATAAATCCAGTTAATAGGGATGACAATCCGGATTATCCAAATTATCGGATTATCGAAATACGTAAAAAATGACCATCACACATATTTGAGTAAAGTTTAATAGAAATTGTATATTTTTCTATTATTGTGAAGTTGGTAGGTATAGGGTATTTAAATTAAATGAAATTTTGGATTCAAGGGCACTTCTGGTATCACGAGAGATTTAAACAGCAACATGTGTACAATAATGAAAACATCAGACTCGAAACTTTTTTCATTTATTTCGTTAATAGAGACGAATCCGGATAATTGACGGTCCGGATTTTTTACGTCCAGAACGCTTGACCAGTTCTATTGAGATTTTGAATAGAATAGATAGCAGATAATAAAATTTTAATAAATCGTTTTTAATTATCCTGATCTCAAGTTTCCATCATTAAATAAGTCATTTCAATTCATGTATCTCATATGGGTTCATAATTGGAGAACAGAAATACAGGTGGACAAACAATGCTTTAACAGTAAAGGATGTATAAATGATGAAGTGTGTCTATGTATTGCATCACACTATAAACGAACATTCAAACAGTGGTCAATATTTAGGAGTAAAGCCCGAATTGAAGTTTTGCTCAATGTTATCAATACGTATTTTAGTAGACTTCATTATCAATTTTATTATTCTATGATGGTCAAACTTCATGACTTATATATTATTAAAGGCAATGAGAAATTTTATTATAAATTTACTGAATTAATGCACGAAGGTAATGATTATTCAATCCTCAACATGAAATAGAGTTATAGATGTATCAAAACTCTTCATCAATAATATAATTAAACAATCGATAATGGTAATAATGTTGTAATGAATGATAATAATCACCATCTTATTGAAAGCCCTGATCCGAAAACGTAAGTTTTTCTATAGAAATTTTGTTAACCACCATGGATCCTGTATAGAAATTCCATTGTGGAACATTCAGTTGAAATCTGAATTACAAATGAATTGGAGTGTATCGTCATGTGGAAAATGGAGTGTGGTCTATTTTTCACAAATTATTTGGCTGTGAGGCCCATTTTTTCTAAATGAAAAAATTCATGTCACAGTGATGACCACCGTGGCCCTTTCAAGAACTCCTTTGAATAGATGCAGATTCGGAACCACTACTTCAACCTCTTCAAATCCAATATGAATCCATCATAGACAATGTATTATCTATCTGATTCGATATCAATCCATCTATGCACATTCATTCATTCATTGTTGTCTTGAGTTTGAATCGAATAAGTAGTTTGTAAATGTATTTTTCACGTTTGATACTTCAAATTGTGTATGAATAAAAGTAGAACGTGCAGCTGACATCGATTATATATTGGGAGACAAGAGGAAAGGTTTAGGGTAATGTTAAAATGTGTAGCAACTATATGAAGGACGTGTTGGTCCAAATTTTGGTAAATAAGGGTGGCCAGGTTGCAGCCGCTGTAATGGGCATGTAAAATTTTAAAGTGGATGGCGATCTGGCCCGCTGCAAAGCCTTAAGTTTAGATGCTGCTGCTGCTGCTGCTGCAATGCGATGCGGCCAACACTGAAGTCTATCTGTGTGGAATCATACAAATGAGTGCGATCTCTTCTGCTACGCTGGTGGCCACCCGGTATTGTTCTTATTCAGTATTACCCCCCTTACATATATGAGTTCCTGATAACTGTTACTCGCCTCCTTCGTGTTACATCCTTCATGAATCTTCTCCTTGTTATAATACATCCATGATCTGGCATGATCTTTGAGGGAGCTGAGGAAATCAAAACGCCTTGTATGGGTAATGATGAAGTGATGAGGAGATGACATCCAGTTGTTACATAAATGTCGAGAACGACGGCTTTAAGTTTCCTCCGAAATGTGTTCAGTTCAATCAAGATTCAACAATTCAAAATGAACCCTCCAATAAGCAAGATATTCCTTAGCCTACTCATACTAAATTTCTTTTATTATGGAAATGCTTCAACTCTATTAGCCATCCATGTGATTTAATTACCCAGAGTGGCATCTGGAAATTTTCCGTCCATCTACAAATTATCTACTTCTTGCTCTTCTCATTGTACATTTGTTAACATCTCGTACTATTTTCTATCAATAATATAATTAACACAATCGATGATAGTAAAATTTAATTTTTGAATATAGGCAACAGTTTAATGATATTATAGGTATTCCATTGACGTGAAATTGGAAATTAGTTACTCACTGGAATCAGTTACTAATGTAAGATATGGTCTAAGAGGTACAAATTCGATTTTGTCGGTTCAAGATGTGAGTCGACTATGAAAAAATTTATTGAAGCTCATGATTGGGATGAAAGTAAAAAACCCCTTTGAATAGATGAGATTTCATGAAAATAATGACAACATGATGATTTGAAGACAGATTGTAGACTTGAGGAGAATCGATAATAGATTAGGAAGACATATATGTAGATTTGTAAAGAGGTATTTACGTTTGATATTCAGTACTATGAATACTGCAATGATCTTGTCTAGTGACAATACTTCAAGTGATTATATCTTACTAAATAACAATTACCATAAATTCGTGTGCTTTGGCAAACATAAATATTCGTGTGTTCTAAGACGCCTTCAAATGAAATATCTTCAAAAATTGTGAATTTGAGTATTTCGCATTGACGTACACTCCAATGACTAAATAATTCTACTGGAAATCAATTATACAAAGTTATGGAATCACAAATGTTATCTACGCTGATCATGGTCCCATTGTTCTTATTCAGTAAGTCCTCACGCTTACATATATGAATAATCCTGATAACTGTTACCTCCAATTAGATAATAATCAAATAAATACATGAATTTTCTCATAATACAAAAGAAAACGAGCTCTGTATGTGATAAAAATTGGTGAAATGAAATTAAGTAGGCAGTCTTTGAGGAACGAGTCTTTAAAATTCCTGTTGCTAACCGAGCATAAACTGTGTTCAGTCAATACATAACATCTAAACTTCAACAGTTCATCAAATTGCTTCAGGAAAAGAATAGCTGTGGATTACCACTACTCAAAAACAAAAATAACTGGCTTAGTATAATTCAGGATATTATTGTCACTAAGTTTCCAAGAACAAATGTTTGTTTTTCTTCAGCTCGTTTTACAACTATTACACTGTTTACGACTAGACGGATTATTGATCTGACAATTGCCAAAGTCATAATCTATGACCTCACTTTTCATTTTTCCAGTTTCCTTTTTCAATTCCTTGTTATTAATGACAATGTAGAAGATATTCAAATTTAATTATTGGCTAACAACAAAGTAGCTTTTGTTCTAAGATCACCAAATGAAATATCTTCAATAATTGTCAATTTGAGTATTTCTTACATAATCTGTAGCTCTGACCAAATAATTTACAACAAGTTATCATTCGTTATGGAGAGTATTGTTTATTCTATGAACAGGAGGTCAATGTACCTTCTGATTTCACTTTTGTTTAGTAAGAAGTTTTCATATTTACTCATTATAATCAATCAGAATAAATCTACACAATTTAGATAATATCATAATACTATGATAATTGGAAGGACTGGAGGTCATGAATCAGGCAGAGGAATTAAAATGCAGGTGGCAGATATTCCACTTGACTGAGTCATTATATTCTAAGCCTTCTAACTGTATAATACATATATTATAGTCCATAATTATATAATTGTATAACTGAGCTGATCAATAACATTGCTGCAGGAAGAATAGCTTTGTGAATTCAACATATACTGTAGAACAAAAATAATCTCATAGAAAATATAATTCAGGATATTATTGTCACTAAGTTTCCAAGAACAAATGTTTGTTGTCTCTTCAGCTACATTTTGCCAACCATTACACTGTGTTTACGACAGTTTATTGTGCCTCTGCACGATTTTCATTAATCTGTTCAGCTGACTGTTTCATTAGTTGTATTTCAATTCAATTATCCAAAGTTTACAACTTCTATGTACAGATACGGTGAAGCGGAATCAAATTTTCTTCTCCCCACAACAAAGTAGCTTTCTTGCCACCTCAAAATGAATGTAACAATAATCATGTCAAACTCACTTACATAATACGCCAAATGTCACCCCAGGACAGTATCCTCTTGTAACATGTCAACCCCCTCTTCCACCAATTATTTTTTTAATTTCTTTTGTGTGAGTATCGGGGAGAATCAATGTACATTCTGATTTCACTTTTGTTTAGTAAGTTTTCATGTTACTCATATTCAAAGTCAGGAGCTCTATTTACAATTGTATCATAACTCATTCTTAATTGATGATTCTAGCTGTAAAAAATAATTGAACGAAAAACCTAGTGCAAAATGGTTCCAAACATGATTCCCCCAACTATCTAAGTCGTACAAGCTCTATCATTATATTGTAGGCCTTCACTGAAATACATAATTATATAATATTATAAAATAATATATATATTAATTATTCTATAAAAGTAGAGCAATTTCAAAAACGTACTGTGAAACTGTTTGAAAGGTTAGGTCAAATTAATGTAAAATTATACTGTAGAAGAAGAGATTTTCTTATATTTCATAGCCCATATTAAAAAGAGCATGTAACAATTAGCACTAATCCAAAATCATCTGAGAATGTCTGGGAGGCCGTTCCTCAACACGATTTCATTGAGGTTACAGACACCAACTCTCTCAGTTGTATTTAATTCATATTTTGTATTCATTTTTTGAAAATTATACGTAGCCTAAATAAATGAAATAAGATGGAAAAAATGCCGCAGCTCTTACCTTAGAACTTCTATGAAAATATTCAATTAAAATTTCAATTTATCAACAATAAGTTAACGATTATTCTAGACTGATTAATGATCATTTTATTCTTTGATCAACTTCGGTGAATAGCAAACAAAGGTGATCGCTCCCTCACTCTTGGCCAGTTAATACATGGACATTAAATGTGACTGTAATGCTTGGAATGACAACCAATAAAATCCACCTATATTATCGAGGTCTTTTATGTTGGAAAGGCACCCATTTGTTTTACGGTGAAATGTTTAGTATGGCGTCTGCGGAGAGAATCGCGATCTCGGCTGAGCAGAATGGAAATAATTTGCGCTGTTTCAATGTTTATAGTGAATGCAGGGTACGGATAGGAGATTGCCTACGGGTCCTGTGCTATAACCAACCCCATGCACTCTAATTAGTCCATTTTGTAAACCATAAACACGAGCAAAAACCGACTGAATGACCCGACGGGTCAAATCTGTTCGCAAGGCAGCTCGGTGCTGACTCTAGCCGCTGGAGCAGCCAACGGTCATCAGCCTATTATTCTTTATTATTTACTTGAGACGCCGCGAGGTCGCGCTCACACAATCCTTCCTACCCCAACAACAGATGCGTTCAAAAGTCGCGCGCTTCCAAGCTCTCATTTCCCTCTTTCGCGTGGGATCTTTCCTTTGTCTAGGCAATCTCGAGCCCCGTTAAAGTAATCGCTATATTTAGAAAAAAACCTCAACAAATCAGTATTGTCTTCCTCGAGAATTTAATAACTAAACTTAAAGAACCAGCTTTATAAAAACCCACTGAACAGCTATACTTTTCGCCCGTCTATTTACATTGAGACCTGTTGATGGGAGAAGCACAACGCGAAGAACTGGGCTACGAGGATGAACAAGGCTATTCCTATTTCATTGTGGCTGCGGCATGTATTTACGAGGCTGGCTTTACGAGATTCTTGACTAACTTCAGCCAATTCAGATATTTGCAAACACCCAAGAAAATAGTACTGAGTGAGTTAGTTTCTCATGTACAATACGATTTCTTTTAGGCAGTATTAGAAAAGAAACAAAATAATAACTCTTCCAGCATTTATTCTAATCTCAGTTTCCCTGTGAGATCCAAGAAAATAGTGAGTTAGTTTCTCATGTACAATACGATTTCTTCAAGTCAATATCAGAAAAGAAACAAAATAATATTTCTGTGAATCTTATTCAATGTGATCATAGTTTTGTGATCATAGAATTGTGATCTTAGTTTCTCTGTGAGATCTTTTCCATTATTCTCAGTTATAATTGTGACCTAGTGAACCTTGAGTTATAAATATTTGTTCATATTATTTTCTGACCATGGCTATCGTTTAATTTTGAGAAGTCACTTAATTTAATGGCTCAAAAAATCGAATAAATCCATGCCATTCAAGTTTTGTATTGCAGATTGTTAATATCCAAAAAGTGAATCACATGTTGACTCCAAACGTACTCGGTCAAACTTGATCGCTATCGTCAATCATAATAATAAGTATCTTATATTATCATAAATATCACTCAATGATACTAGTTGCAATTTCTATTAGGCTACTGTATGATATTGTATTTTGTATACTGTGTTTTGTTATACTGTAATTTTTTTCTGAGGTCGAAAACTTTGACTTAGCATCCCAGGACTATCACAAACATTATTAAAAAAAGAAATCGACTACCACATTTCATGCAAGGTAAAATGTACTATTTTACTAGGCTAATTCTGCAATCTGTTTTACTGAAATAGTGAAATGATCTCGAGATGATCTAGGAAAATCTGGTGGCTTTGATACTGTGAAAGTATCATTGAATTTAATAAAGTATATACAATATACAGCTATGATATGGCCATAGTACCATATCATAGAGTGGTAAAGCCAGTGAAAGAAGAATGGCTTTCAGCATCCAGCACCGCAATATAAACATAGTATGATTCATATTTCATAACATGAGTATGAATGAAACGAGATGACGATGAGCATTAGTTAAACTGCTAGATTTATCACCGTTCTATGCATAAGTACCTCGCAAACAAACTCAAGCTATTTTAATTGGTCGATGAACAATGAAAAACCAACTCCGGACGTCATAGATAAAAAATTAAGAAAACTCAACTCTTCCTCTCAGTCGGAGCAATGATCGCACAATGCAAAAAATCAGGTGATCTATATCCATTACTAAATTATAATGCTAGAGACTAAAGCACAAGCTTCACATACAATCACTGCGAAGAGCTGAATAGAAAAAAGTTAGCATGCAAAAAGCGGTCGGCCGTTGCTTGATGCCTCTCCTCCGTTCTTGCCTTGTTTTTTAGGTCCATAGTGTGCGCTTGAACAAAATAAACGCTTGAAAAACATTGTTGAACTGCCTTTGTCCCATAGTGATGATCGCAGGGTAGTTGTTTAACACACAGCTTGATAAATCATCGTTTATGACACCGAACAGCCTATTAATTATTACATTTTTTCTCAGCCTTACTCAACATCAGCTAATTTGGTTTCGGATGGGTGAACGTTGACGATACAGATAGCTTGTGTCATTGGCGAGGCAGTGACTGCTGTTGGTTTGAATCAATCCATACATCAATTTAGTCTAGAATGTATCCATTCAATCACTATCAACTCATAAGTTATCTCGTTCTATCTTTATAATGATTTTTTTTCAAAAGAAAGGTGAAAGAGGCAATGATTGGAGAATAATGTCAAATATTACATGAAGCTCTAAATTGGGCAATATCCTGGTTGTAAACTCATTCTCTTATACATTTCCATTAATAATACCGTATCGCAAATCCAAAATGCATGGAAGATTGGTTGATATTTGTTTCCTATATCACTCTAATACTGATTTGCCTCTAAATCTATTTCCTTACCATAATTGTGATAAAATTATAAAATATTTTATGATAATTGTGAGGAGATAGATGGAGAGGCAAATCTATACTAGCATGGTATAATGAAGTTTGCTCAAAGTCAATGCATCATTCTTAAATCACTGAAAATTCACAGTATTCTGAGACAAAGCTAATACGTTTCCACTAATGTCGTGTTTAGAAAAAATAACAAGTTTGAATGTAAATGAATGCTGTTGTGAAATTTGAATTCTAAATTTTAAATTCTCAATTCTCGTTGTGAGCATTATTTTAATCACTGTACGACCTATCGCTGTACTTGGAAAATTGATTCCATTAACAAGTAAAACACTGAATTACCCGTATCTCAGTTTCAAATGTCCATTAACCTTCAGATTATGGAAATGTGTCAAGTCTTATGGAATCAAATTCAATTTTGGATGAAAACGAATACTATAGTGTACAAAACATCAGTATTTTGGCTCTTATCAATTCCACAACTGATTAATATGAATTGTTGTTATTGAACGCTCCAAGCAAACTTGAGAGTTTAATGATCAGTTTGATGATCAAATTGGGAGTTCAGTTCTCAATAATTGAATAGTAGTAGACTTTATTAGGTTAAATTGAGGTTTAAATTTTTAATCTATTTTTAACTTCGAAGGTTAATAGTTCACTCTAAAGGTTAAAACGTTTAGTCACAGATTAGTCACATAAATCTTCACAACTGGAGTCGCAGTCGATACAAATGCTCATGTTAAAACTATGTGGATTACTGTGACTAAACTCTTGTCTCATTCCGGTGTACGCCTAGCCTAAGTAAACCAGAAACAAATCTCATTCAATGTTATTTTCTGTGGCAGTCGAAGAGCGTTTTAAAAGTATAATGATAAAAAGCATAAGAGATGTTCTTATTGTGCTCAATACAATAAGAGCAATATTGAAAACATTCACCAATCAAACTTTATTAATGGCAATGAAACAGTGACTGCTTCACATTCCCTGATGAAACGAAATACAGTATAATGTAAATTGAAGAGCGAATGATCAGCTTCAGATTAAAGCTCAAGTGATCCAAAATCAATTCAACTGACGTCAACGTGAACTACTATTATAGAGAAAGAAGCTTTCAAGGCTTTACGACTATCTTCATGGATGATAAAAGAAGAGAGAGGTGCCAACTTAAATTTTTTTAAATATTTTATTTATGTCCCCGTCCCCATACTGTACTGTTCCCTAACAAGGTAGTAAATCACAAGGACCTTATTCGTTAGCCGATAATTCCAGATATCTCCTTTCCATTTTTGAAATTACTGTACTCAAATAGCTTTTCCGGATTGTTCAGTTGGTATACAAGCTAACGGTCTAAAAATTGAAATGCTTATTAATTTGACTAGTAGAGAAACCATAACTTATGTGAATCGAATCACTCGTTGTGTCCAATAACTATCGAGGTTGTATAACAATCAAGTTTTTAATGATGATGAAGGGGCAATGAAGTGCTTAGCTTCTCGCTCCAGTGCTAAAGGTTTTTTTGTAGTGTAAAAACTATCAGTGTTAGTAGGCAATTATTTTTACAATAATTGTCAATATCTAGCCGATTAATGAGATTGATGCCTGTACGAGTGGTAGGTAAGAGTACTTCTGGAATAGTAATTAAAAGTGATTCGAATTGCTACGAAAAAAGACAATTTCTAATCGGTTTCCTAATTCTTGGCCACATCATTTCAGTTGTGTTGAGCGCCTTTCTCTCTCCGGTGGCTGGCTAATCAGCCTCTCACTTTTTGCATTGCAGCGAGCGCCCAGTCAGCGACAGATCAGCGGCAGCAGCAGCAGCAGCACCCACCGCGATCGCGTTCGCTTTCTCTCGCGCTCCCCTGTCTCTCGACGACTTTTTTGCATCAGCCAGCGGTAGCTGCAGCAACCTATTGTCGCAGCCGCGTTTTTACTGCCGCCGACACTAAAAACAAATCCCACAGCCGACTAGAATAAACGAAAATGTTATACAACAACCGAAGTAACAGTGACGCGGCTGGGTTTCACCGTGAAATTCTCTTTGTGTACGTGGATACTTTTTGCAAACGATACAAATCGCTATCAATCAGATTCAGATATAAATTCAATCAGTTTTAATTCTGAGAAGGTTGCCTGTTGTCAGTGCTTACACCCCCTGAATATCTCAAGACTGATTGGGTCAAGTGAATAGAATCGAGTAAAAGCTAAGGATCAGTAAAGACGAGTTACACAAGGGCCGGTTACAAAAAAGGGCATCAAATTTATGATGAAAATGAATGCTATTTATTGAAGATTAAGTCCAACAGACCTTTGTGCAAAGGGTTTCTTGAAATGAAGTCTCGACTCTAGTGTTTTCTAAGGGGAATATTAATCACAAGATAGCTTTGAAAATTTCCGCAGTGGACCAGATTTGGTGAGAATAAAATCGAGTATAGACTTCACTAATTGTATAAGTTTAACTTTGTCATTGACTGACCCATCCATTTCACATGAAATGCAAATTTCCATTTTTATTCAGAAACCTTGCTGCTGAATCTTAAAATATTTTTAGACTAGTGTAGAACTAAATAGTAGAATGTAATCGGTGTTCATGTTCAATATTATTGAAAGGTCACTGGTATTTGAATAATCAAGTTACCTTAACGAGTACTGTATTTTTAATATTCGTTATTTAACAGGAGTAAGCTTTGCTGATAATTTTGGACATAGTAGCCTAATAAGACATGTACGGCAAGAATCTGCCAATAATAGTTAATTATACTATCGAAACCATTACTTAAAGTACGTCCATATGATTAATAATTATAATTTTATAAATTGAATTTATATTAGTTGTAAGCAACCGTGCCTTAAAACAGCAAGAATGAAGTAGTTCAAAGTATGCTTGTATAAAAAGACACGAATGTGAAGCGTAATATTGGATTGGCATCAAAATTTAGTACAGCCGCTCTGAATCATGCTTTAGCTAGAAATACTGCACATTGTATTTTTTCTTAGAATGATTTTTCCTATGGAAAAACACAAATTTTAAGTTTTGCTATGCTTTGTATTTACTGATGGTGACTGAAGAAATTCCAGTTATTTTAGTTTTTTCTTGTTATTAAAATTTTAGATTATCAACAAATTTATGAATCAGGTGAATTCAGACTAGCCTTCATTTTTTGTGTGTGAGATTGAGGCAATTAATATGAATTGATTTGAAAAATTTGCTATCAAAAGTATAATTCCAGATCAATTATTTGAAGTATGGGGCTGGGGATAGGCAAGAAATTCAATCTGCTAGCTGTTGAACCCTACGGCAACGGAGTTACCTGGAGTTTTAGCCTCTAGATTTTTTTTTGTAAATTGAGGCAACTAAAATTAATTGAATTGAAAGAATGCTGGAAAGTTTGCTATCAACATTAAAATTCCACATGAATTGTACAAGTTAGTGAGGGAATAGGCTAGAAGTGCAAACGGCTAGCTGCAAAGGCAACGGTTTTAGAGGGTGAAAGCGGCAACGGTTGACGCGTTTTTCCGACCGACAGTCGGCCGATGAATGGAACAGACAGGCGAATATTCTTGAGACGCCCCAGAGGAGTGAGTGGGGGTTGGTAGGCTGACTGGAGGGGGCCACGGGGCTACCTGTGAGCAGGGCACAGGTGTGCTGGTGGGAGTGGAGGGGGTAGCCCGGGGTCTGTCTTCGTTCCGTGTGCTTGGACTGCCGCTGAAGCGTGTGTTGGCTGCGGTATCACTCCAGTGCATCCACGACTCCGCGGCAGCACGCATCATCGGTGGACCTTACAGATTCAATGAGTCACTTTATCGGTGTGTGATTTTCGAGTGCGTATCTCTGTGACCGACGACCCGATCCGGTTAGGACCCGCCGCCGTTGATGACACTTCATGCGTGCCAATTACAACTCCAACCTGTCTGTCTGCGCTTGACCACGCTTCAACTGCAACCCCAATAACGCACGCATCCTCCTCACCCATTGCAAATTCATACAAACAGTTTACAAAATAATCAACCACACAACCCTACCCACAAGTATTATCTTTCAATCACCAGATAATCACTACAACGAAGCAAATAGTGAAATCAAACGAGCGTTTCTCAATAAATTTCCATCAAACAAAAACTCCCAACTGATTTCCAACATCTCTCAAACTAGTGATATTTTACTACAATTCTTTTCAATCTCATCAAACTCCTTCACATTACAATGTTGCATTAACTCATCAAGTCATGCAGTGTCATTTTTTCTTCCGTGACATACGGTATCTCTCATAGACTAACTTTGGGAAATTAACGTGTAGTATAGACTTGTAATTAATTGTGTGTCGTGTTCTTTGAGTTCGTTGTAGTAGTAATTTGTGTCGATGTTGTGATTCGTCGAACAATGTTATTTCGGTGACATAGTTGTTGGTTCAAAGACTGAAAGGATATTTCGTTGTGATTGTTGGAAAGTTCTGTGCGGAGCGGTAGAGGGCCGCACTTTTGTGCGTAAGGTGAGTGAAAGATATTTTTTTTTATTAAGTGCATGGTTGTAAAATAGTTTAATTATTGTGTTTGGTTCTTATAATATTATTTAGAGTAATAAATCCCTAAGGAATCAAGAATTTGATGAAGGGTAAAAATGAACGGATTCCGAAGATTGAGAAGTTTCAATGTATCACTTTTAGGAAATCAGTTGCTAACGGAGACTTCAACGCTCAAATATCAAGTGAATTGAGGAAATGTCCACTAAACACTATCCTCTAGTATCTATCTATAACTAGATCTCAAATTTCGTCAGCTTTTATATATTAGCTAAATTTATTTGAAGAGAGACCCACGCTTGATTCAAACCGCATATCTGTATACAGTTCTTTAACTGTACATGACATTTCAAATAATTTTATTTTTTTATAAAGCAACTTAAAAATTGATAGAAAACTATCAGGTACTTACTTTCTGGATTATATAACTAATCAATGTAGAATGAGATCATTCCGTTCTTGAACTTAATGAAGTATTTCAATCATAAATAAATATAAATTATTATAAATAGGCCTACATACCTTTCGAAAAATAAATGATTTGTCTCGAAATGCCCATAATAATATTCTTCCCTATTGGAATTATAAGTATTCTGAGTAACTCTTATTGTGACTGAAATTTTTAAAAGAGCTTAATGCCCTCAGGATTATTGCAAAGAAGAATTATTGTAATCAGAGCATCGTAACGTGAAAAATAAATACGCTCAAGTTTTGTCCAGTTGAAAAATATGTCCAGCTTTCATGTCTTTCATTCAATTAGAACTTGAGATTATTGAATTTGTAATAGATTAATGCATTTGGTTATCAAATTCGCAATTGTAAAAACTTCGAGTAGGCCTACCAGCTACCATTTAGATAACACAAAAAAGTTAAAGAGACATTTTTATATTTTTCCAAATTTGAATATTTTCTAGTTTAGATAATTAAACAATTTAATTTTAAATCACATTGAATTCAATTTATAATTCATGAACATACAATAAATGAAAAATAATGATCAAAATGAACAATGCAGGAGTATATAAGATACAGTTCAGACAATATATGAAGGACAGAAATAAATAAGCAAAATTAAATCAAATCGGGAATTTCATTTGCATCAGTTTTAGGTTGATTGAGACCAATTTCACAATTGAAATTCGCATCAGTACATGAATTTGTTATAATTTCCATCATGGATGAATAAAAAATAAATGAATAAGTAGATCTGGAAATCAAGAATAATAATAGGCATAGAAACAGGGTTCTTTTTACCTCAAATGTTCAAAGGTAACCTGAATTTGAATCCAAAAGATAAGTCATGATAGAAGGAGATGGGATATTACAACTATTCAGTTGCTTTTCAAATCATAATAATTTATTGAACGAAATTCCTCATTAATAATGCTATAAATATAAGACTTCTCAGTAGCGGAAGCCTTCAGAGAATTTATAGCATTATTAATGAGGAATTTCGTTCAATAGGTTATTAAGATAAATAATGTTGGAAATCCTGTATGAAATGATAACAATTGCACTCAATTCCATTTTCAATGAGAAACCCATGTAGGTTGCATGCTGGCGACTGTTTCTTTCACTTTTCAATTATGACAGAAAACCTCGGGTGCGCGACAAAGGTAGGAAACCAGTTATGTCCCATCAAGTAATTTAAAATGACATCAGCTCATGAAGAGTGAGAGAGCTAAGAGTTGGAGTTTGAAAAAGAGGTTTCAAGTTTATTATGAGAGAGAAAGAAAATCAGAAAAGTTGGAATCAAAGTGAGAAATACAATGAATGAGAATAGTCTGAAGTAGGGAGGGTATGGGCAAGGGAGAATTGAGTTGGGTACAGAGAGAGGTAGAGTAATGAAATTGTAAAGTGAGAATGAGTGGGGAAAGAGAGAAATTTTGAGTGAATGAGAGAGTAGAAGACCGATTTCCTCTGCTCTAATGTTCACTCGTGACTGACGCCGCATCGGTACATTATTGTGTCCTTTCAGACAAAAATGAAAATATTTTTAATGTCATGATGCAACCAGCTCGCACATTTGAACTTCTTCCGTTGTGCTTTTCTCTGTACAACACATTTCCGCTGTTGAGTGAGGCAAAATGTATAAAACATATTTCAGCTATTTTACTACTCATTCCGTTAGTATTTTTCTGAATTCGATCGTATTTTCACCCACAAAGTAGTCACCAACAATTAGATTGAAGACCTTTAGAATAAGACATGTAGCTTTACATCGGTGAGTGACAGAAACATTAATGTCAAAAGAATGAAAATGATAAATTTGTGACCCAGATAAAAAAATATATCACCTTCAAATTTATGAAATTACCAAACAATCAAACCAATCATCAACTGAAGAAGCTTATAATACACAATGAGTATCAAGTAAAGATAATCTTCTATTCAAATAATGAAAAGGTTCAATCGACAAGCAATTCTATTGAATAATTACCATAAAGTACTTATCGTTAAATCATTGTAGATTTAGGATTGTTTTTATTCTGAAAATTTTTAAATTTCTATAGTGTTTTTGTCAAAATCAATGTACTATCTAGATTCTAGATAAAACATTGGCAAAAATGAGAATCGCACTTTCTACTCTGAGTATTCGCACTTTATTATCGAACTTTCTTAATTGTCCGATGTTAGTTTCTTTCTTAATTGTCTTTCTTTGGGGAGTCCGATGGATGCGGTCACCAAATGGGCAATTGCCCACAGAGTTCCAATTGTTTGTCTGAAGTCAATTATGATTGTAGGTTTTCCATGTTGACTAGATTCACCTCAGTGACATTATACTACACACTAGTGTCAAGTTTTTATTTCAATGAATATCTCAGTGTTTAATGATGTAACAAATTTATTGAAATTTATTCATTATTTCAAGTGACTGCGAATTTTGGGTCAATTTTGCTGTGAATGAATCATTAATGAAATGCTTGAAGTTCATTCTAATTTAAAATCTGGTCCTCTCGGATAACCAAATCCTCGAATGAATTGTTCTAGAATAAGGTAAACAAAATACATCAAACTTATACAACTTATATTTATCTTACTCAACTTATACTTATAATCAATTATACTAAACTATGAATAAATACAGAGTTTGCAAGAAGAAGGTTGATCCGGTGGGATTTGATATTCTTAACTCTTCCAAACATAGAGTATAATCAGCAGACGATTAGAGAAGTGTAGATTGAGCTTATCCATCCCAGTTAATTTACATTATGTTCATGTTTAATCTATGTATAAATGATAGGACCTTGTAAGGAAAGGGTGATTCGTGGAATGATTTGTTTACCAGGAAAACTGTCGGGTACTTGCATTATTTTGCGCAGGTGGTCCCACTAAACCAGTATGCTTCCGTCGCAGAAATGTTGACAATGAACTTTAATTGCAAATCGCGGGCGGTAGACTGCAACTGGAGACGTCAACCGCAATTGGTTATTGTTGTTGTTAGAGTCGTTGTTGTGGATGTTGTTGAAGCCTTTGCTATCTTCCCAGCTCAATCATCAGTGGCTGACTAATCATCCACCTTTGTACCAAGCGCTTGTTTGTTTCTTAGAAAATTAGGCTGATCTCTCCCTAGCGAATAATTTCTCGATAGGATAAGAAAGGTGATTTCAAGTTATTAACACAAAGGAAGTTAACCAGTAGAAACAAACTATGACTTGATTGGTGAGTAATCGATTTTAAACTGATCATATATCCTAGCTCGCGAATAATCCAATTCTCATTCTCTGGTGTTTTAATAAATTCTTAAGATGTGTATAAACATAGTTATTCTGAAATTGAAATAATAAGTTCATGTATGGAACCAACATTATCAGACTGTAGTGTAGATTATATGAAATTTCTATTTCTTTTTCAAGAGGAGTAAATTACTTTTGATTGTCAAAAATTCACTTGCAATAATTATAATTATTTCTCATAAAATTTTTTTGCTTTCGTCAATTAATTTCAATAATGATTCAAAAGCAAAGGATATCCTGAGATCTATTTTGTAACTACTGTAAGTTAATTGTGGAACAATATAATATAGAGTAGAAATATATTCTTGAAAGGAGAAGTAAACCGAGTGAGTACAAGTTAGTTTAGTAGGTAATAAGTGAGGAAGTAAAAAGTAAGTTGGTAACTAAATAAGTAGAAAAGAAGAATTTATTAAGAAGAATTAAAGAAGATTATTACTAGTGAGAAGATATAAGTTTTTGAGACATGAATTTCTGGAATGTGGAGTAGCTCTACAAAGTTCATACAGCTCTATGGTAGTGTAGAAGGATGATTAATTTTAAATTCGAAAATACCAATGGCATACATAGCCCGCTACAATACTGTTTTCATTACTGATGTGGGCGGGATTTCATGAAATATTTCACGGTGTATCCTATTCTCTGCATTCCGATCTGATCAGAATACAATCCACATTGTTTCTTTTGCTCTTTCTGATTTGATCATCTTGGAAACACTGCCTCTCATTCGGGAGTAGCTTCTACTCCACATTACTGCTCCGGTATCAGTTCCTGGTATTGGGATGCTTGTTCATAAATTGAAAACTATTCCTTAAAAGTTTGTTTCAGTGAAATATCAAAAGCTCATATCACTCCAATATTCGTGTTAAGATGGTAAAAAATAGAAGTATCTGCAGAGCTGGAAGAGATCTATATTGAAAAGGAGATAATTGTTTCAGGTATAGGAATTTTTTATCGATTGGCATTCACTTGATCAATGTTCTTTAAAAATACTTGTTTTATCATTATGGTATGAATGCACATAGTATAGTGAGAATGGTGTGTTTTATAATAGCATAAAATACATATATGGTAGCTTTATGACAACCCTGATATCAACCCATTAGTAGATCTAAAAGTGGTTTAATCGGAGTTCTATATCTATAGGTTAACAGTTATTACTAACCACATAAAACAGTTAATTCTCAATTTAACTGATTGTTTTAAAAGTAAAAATCGGAGACTTGATAAAATATTGCACATGACTTGGATTTTGATTATTTTTATAAATTGGAAGATCTTTTGGCAAGATCCTGTTGTACAATTCTTGGAAGTAACAATTGTAAATTGCTGAATAAAAAAGTGAACAGCCTTGCGCGTTCAGTCTGTAACAAACTGAAGTCTCTTTAAAGTAAATTTTGACGACACTCAAGTAATCTACACGGTATCCTAATTATGCACGGTAGTACAAAACAAACAAAAATAATTAACAAAAACTGAATCTTGGTTCAGGAAAAACAAAAATTGATTCAATCTTTTAGCAATTTGTCGCCAGAGTTCATTATTGAATACTAGGAAAAGTATGAGCATACCGAGTCTCATTGTTGCTTGAACGCATAATGTCAGCCGTAGGTTATTTAAAATTTCAAGGTTCCCGTATCCTGTGATAAGGGCTCGGTTCAATTACACAGTAGGCCTGTGCTGTGTGCAGCTCCCTTTGTTTTCGATAACCAATCCACTGTGGCAGTGAAATAGACGAGGATATAGCTAAATTACTGGAGGAACAGGTGTGTGTGTATGTTTTGTTTGATAACTATTCAGCCTTTTCTTTCAAGGTTATTTCGGAATATTTTATTTCACCGAAAATTAGCAACACTTTCCCACGATTTGTGAAAAAATACTTCCTGAGCTAACTTTTTTAGAACCCACTATTATTATTACCAAACAAAATTGTACAGATTTTACTCACTGGTTCATCAATTCGACGTTTTTTCGACATACTCGCATGAAACCAATTACCCCGTGATTAAATATCTATAAATGTGACATAAGTTGTGAAACGAAAGGTTTTGTGGAATAATAAAATATTATTTATTACATAGTATAAAACTATTTATTTACATGAGAAGAGCTCAATGATGATATCAGGAAAATTTGGTGAATTTTGCATTTTTGTAATGCCATTTTGCTGGCTTACATATTTTCCCGTAATAATTTTTCATACTTATTCGAATCGGTAATAATTCTTTAAAAGAATCTCTAATAATGTTTTAAATTTGGAATTTTAAGAATAAATTGGTTTATGATAACAAACATGTAAAATCTTACATTTTAGTTGTACCTACAGGATACAAGATTGTATATCGTGTATTAAACTGGTATATCTGAAAAGCGGGCTACGATTTCCAACCCAAAAAAAGTTAAAACAAATCAAAAATACTTTGACACTAAGAAATCGTCACTGATAGTGACTGCAGTGCCAGCGATTGATACAAGCAGGTGTATTAAATTAATAGGAGAAAAAAAATACTTGCAGTAAAAAAAATACTGTACATTGACGTACGCCGTAAATTGCTGATGGTAATTCCTCTTGGAGTTGTGTTAGCAATGCACTCTAATAGAAAGAACGAACCTGCTGGTATTTGAAACATCCATTTTTTAAGACGGTCAGATTCTTATTCCGAGATAAAAGATGCGTCAAGAATTTTTGCAAGGCAAGAAGCTGATAAGGACGAGTTGGATTAGCGTTATAGGTTTTGATACAGATGGAAGTTATGCTTCAAGTTATTGACTATTGTTCTGTGTCTTATATGGCAGTAAAGATTAGTGATTGATGATTTTAATTAGTCTGAATGTGAATCGAATAATTAAGTATCTCGTTTCCCCAAGATTCCTTCCGTAGTCCCGTGAATGTATTCTTTTGGTAGATATTACAAATCCTTTTTCAAAATTCTTTTGAGTGATCAATTTTTAAAAGAACTCACAACAAGAGATGATTAAAACAGTTCAAAGATTGATTGATTTTTTTTAGATAAGGAAAGTCCTTTGAAAAAAATAATGTCATAATACTGTATACTTGATCAATATTTCCAATTGTTTGAATCCAGAGGAAAGGAAATACAAGGTAGAACTCTTCAATAGGAAATCAAAAACGCTTCAAAAACATGAGTGATAATTAAACATCTGATAATCCGAAATGCCAAGAATCAAATAGAGTACTGTACTGTGTTGCGAATTTGTGAAATCGGATTTCTACCACTCATCATAGCAGGGTTGTTAAGGTCCGAGTAATTTAAACGCGGGTCACCAACTTACTAGGAATGATGATCTACGTATTATCACGCGTTCAGAGTTGGAATAATGGATGAAAATGCCTCATACAGCGAGTGAATACGAAATTACTGTAGGAGTCAACCGACTCGGTAAGCTGTTTTAGAGAATGAACTACGAGGCTATCAAGTAATAAGGCTTCTAAAGGGTTTACAATTGTGGAAGATAATAGGAGTATCATAGCGTTGTAAATTTTCGATAATAAAAAGAGAAAGAGCCATTGCATTGACCGAAGTGAGATGACGTCACGAAATCGATTGTATCTGGCTAGAAGGAAGCGGAAGATATAAAATTATAATGTCCTGCCGATAAGTGCTCTGCTCTCTTAGCGGATCTGTATTATAGGTGAGCTTCTAGCGGGTCTCCAGTCGGAAGAAATATCACCGATGATTATATGGAAGGTGAGGATGTGCACTGCACAGGGAGCCTTCTCGCTTTGTCAATAATTGCCGATAATCGACTGATTATCCAGACTCCAAAAACTTACACTCTCGATCTCACGTTTCAATCAGCCTTAATCCGGGTCGACCTTCGTTGCCAAATTGCAGTTCACGCTATGAGAAATGCACCGATCCAGTATATACTGGCCATTTTCGATTTCGTTTGGTGGGAGCCTTGCAAGTTCCCACACCTTATATCACAAATCTCACCGACTTACATTACAAGTGGGGTCAGAAGTAAAGAAGTCGTGATAGTAAAATCTCAAATAGCTTCAATAAATTAGCTACAAATAGAAGTTTCTAATGAATTTGATTCATCAGGCAACCGATTAAAAAAATTATAAATGTCATACTGTGTCAGATAGTATTGGAAGCTTAGGTTTTCCAGTCAGTCTTGGAAGCTGAATTTTATAAAAAAAGATGCTCACATGAGCTGGGTTGGTTTGAGCCTATGTGTTTATGGATATTGAACCTATAAAATATAAATTTATGAAATAAGAGTGCTCACTCAAAGAAGACGAAGTAATTCAAGGAAAGAGAGGGGAAAAGGAGATAGAATGTACAATTATATTGCATATTTTTTTGAATCGTGAACCTATAAATTTATCAGTGATTTTTGTGGTAATATCCACCTCTACATTTATCTCGAAACTTTATTACAAATTATGAGGTTCTCAATCCAATGCTAATGTGATTATTTTAAAGTGGAAAAATAGTGTTGTCTAAACGACTGTGATAAATGATGTATCCATTGGAACTTGTATTAAAAACCATACTTGACACGGACTATTGAAAGAAAGCTTTGCAGTGTATCCATGTCTTCTTTGTGACGATGTCACAATGAAATTTCAATTTTTCAAGTTACTCGTACTTGACTGGTAGAAGAAGTACAAAGATCATTACAGTGGCACTAGCTTTGTGTAGGCTATCTATGAGATAATGTATAAAATGGACTTCTTCAACTGTTTCAAAAGAACTGGTGGAATAAAAACCTGCCAAAGAAAAGGAGCCGGGCATGGCTATCGACAACATGACACTTTTTATTACACGGACAGATTCCCGACAGATGGCTGGTTATCTTTTTAATGTTGGCACCTTTGTTTCGCTCTGCTCATCAGGTCAAACTATGAAGATATACTTCGCTCGTAAAACTGTCAAATTAAGAGCCAAGTTGCATTCGGCTGATGACAGAGGATGCTACCATGGAGCAAGTGGCGTTATGATTGTCATTGATGAATCACTTATACCTGTCGACCAATCATGATGCTTCCTTTTGTATTCTCAGTTTTTAGGAGTTGAACGTTCAATCAAGCTAAGAAGTCACCAGTTATCGATATCCTAAATCCATTGTTTAATTAATAATTATTGAATTTGATTGATGAAAGTTGGGCCTACATTGATGAATTGTTATTCATATAAGTGGAAAACGTTGAAATGATTGAATGGAATTGATGTGGAACAAATAGAAAGTAGGAAAACGGATTTTTGAAATTAGTTTTCAACTTCAACTGTTATAAATTATCCAATGAGAGTGGTTCATATTAAAATTTAAGTTTCTATTTTTTTCAAGTTTCTATATTCAGGCTGACATAATAGATAATCTTGTCGAAGGATTTGAAAACAATTAATGTATCAAAATTGAGAAGAACATGCTAAGAAAGATATAAAAAAATATTCATTTATAATTTTAATGTTGGGTTGCACCAAGCAAGATCAATTTTGATCCAGGATCAGTGCAATGCTAATCAAATGGGATCAGCTGATTCAAAATAGTTGATCCCAGTTGGTGCAAACCAACATAAGTGTAGTAAGGAATAAACAAGACGCTACCAAAGACAATTCAATCTAAGTAGTAGAATTGTCTCTGACGCTACTAAGAACTCCTGCAAGCGCGTGTAGTCTCTCCAGATTCAGAACTTCTTTTCCCATGATTAACCTTGACTTACACATTTCTCATTGTTGTTGAATTAGAAAATAATGATTATGATCATTGCATCATAGGATTGACGCATTGTTATCATTCAAGAAAGAGTTTTGTAGCTTCTACATGAGCATGGGAGATAAAACAATTTCTTCCTCTATTCACACTATATTATGAATAATAAGAAGGTGTGAAAGACACGTGATTTGTCGATTTTGATGTGTTGATCCCATTTTCTTTCTCAATCCTTGATGCTTACGATAACTTCGATTTGTAAAAAAACAAAATCTCCATTGATCCTTCCCCTCTTGTTTCATGTATTTCCTTATTTGTGTAAATACAACTGATACAAAAACTAATTTACTAATACAAATATAATTTCATTTCAAAATTTAATTCTAAAGCTTTATCAATGACATAAAATTAATTTATTTAATAATTTACAATGGAGAACACACCAGGCTTGTATGCTCCTCTTCCGATTTTCAACAAACTCTAAAACCATGTCATAGTTATTATATTATACTACTGTATCATTCATTCAATTAATAATTCATCCATTTGAAAACATAACATAAACTATTTAATAACATCAGAATTATATTATCTCAATTGAAATTAATCATGATGACATGGAGATTGTAAGAACCCGCAGTTAGCAGCAATGTTGATGAGAATTCATACACCAAATGCTGATGACTTGAAGTCAACATATTCTTTGAACATAAACATAAATTCATAAATGTATATTCTCAAACATAAATTCAAGTAACTCATGAGTCACTACATTTGAAGCCACGTGACAGCAACTGAAGAGCACGAATATGTCCAGCAAGTATTGGAAGCAATTGCAATAGAATTAGCAGCATTGGTGTGGTGATAAAGCAGAGCTAATGATAGCTGGGAGTTTCCTGTCTCCAGCTGACCACAGGCCTGGCGCACACAGAGGGAGTCAGGTGACTGACTGCGCCGCTCAACAATCCATATCCATCCACCTCACTTTGTCGCATGGCACAGCTGAAAAACTCTCCATAAACTACTCACCGTCCTCGTCGTAACTCCTTCGACGACCGATAGACAGAGCCACAATCAATCACACATTTTCGATCTTTGTCGATTGCATACAACTCGAATGTCTCTCTCTCTCTCTAATAGGATTATCTTCCACCCTTGTCAATAATGCTGAGGGCAAAGTTCAGTGTGCGGTCTTATGACTGCTGTTCACGTTACTCTCTCTCTCTCACACCTCCTCTTCCTTGATTGGCTCACGCGAGCTCAGTGCAACAGGTATCTTGTCAAAGCATGTCGCGCGCTCACATTTCATTCTCAAATTTACTAGCTTCTTGCATCCTATCTACCTTCGTTATTCTCTTCACTTTCACAAGAAAAACTTTCATCGATCTCATGATCTATATTTTATAAATAGTAAATACTACAAACCTCAAGTGATTCATTGTAACATAAGTCATCTCTATTCACTCTATTCATACTGAATAACAAAACTAACTTTCTTATACAGTAACTGATTGACGTTTTATTCTATGTTACATTGATAGAGAATAAAAAATAATTTTATTGGCTGATATACGTTTTATTCTATTAACTTACATAGAATACAGTCAATTTATTACATAACAGTTTGTAAGCAGATTGTAAGGAAGAAACTCCTATTAATGTTAGTGTTCTTCTCTCGTAATAGGTCTTGGACTTGATAGGCATTATACGAAAATAATCAGTTAAAAAGGCGTATGATATGAAAATTTCAAGCTTTGGCAATATTGTTCACGATCAATAATTATTGTGCACGGCAATAATTATTTGCAACTGGTTACAACTTGTGTCTGATAATTTAAATAATGTTTGTTTTCCAATTTTATCGTGATTATTGCAAGGCAAGTATAATGAGAATAGACTATTTATAAAAATAATTGAAATTATACAAATCATTTTGTTCGCACCAAAAGTCAATAAAGCTTTCATTTATTATCATTATATTATAATCCATAAAGAGTAGAGCATTGGACGTTAGGATAAAATGTTGAGTTTGACTTCAGATATGTATGTGAAATGTATTTCTCTCTAGTAAACAGTCTTTTTAAAAGCTCAAGTGCCCCTATTCGTTCTAAGCTGTTTTCCAATTAATTCGCAGTTGGTTCTTTCGGCTATCAGGAGTACAAAAGTGCGAACCCTATAAACTTTCCATTCGGCAGTTTTTTGCTAATGGCTCTTAGGAGGTGGCATCCTCGTCTTGAACATTTTAATGCGAACGTGAGCAAGAAAGACAGCACTTGAGACTGATTTACACGATGCAGTTGTGCAAAGCCTGAATCCAGCTCATCTTGTCCTGCTAATACTGTTGATTCATTAACTGAATGCAGACTCCTGCTGAGAACGGCGTTTGATATTAAATTTGCCGCTATAATATTTTCAACGCAAAAGCCAATAAACAAATTCAAATAAGTATTCTTGAGAAACCGTTTAAGATACTTCTGAATTAGCACATCATACGTTGCTGAAGTCTATGGCACGATTGAGTTCGAAACATATTGCTTCACGGAAGTCATATTTCTGTCTATTTGGGATGGATTTGATACACAAGCTTACAGAACACGTGTCCAAGTAGTGACATGAATTTATATGTGGAAGATATGTTTGATGATAAACAAATGATTATTGGGTATGAATATTTTCGTTTGGTAGCCGGTATTGATTGGGTAACATAAATTGAAAATTTACCTCATCACCACCACTAGTATTAACGTTCTGATTATCCAATAGAATCTGGGTGTAAATGTGAGCCTGTCAGTTTGATAGATTATCATCAGAAAACGAATAAGTTGAATGAAAGTGCAGTAGCTGAAATAAAAATAATTTTGAAAGCTACATCAAGAACAATCCTATATATTCTCTGCAGATCTTGAAACATGTGGATCTTCAAACATACACCTCCAAACATATTTATATTCTCAAACAAATTCTAATACTTGAATCAACGATAATAAGAAAACAAAGTTTTACATTCCCGAAATAACAATAATATTATTCTAAATGTGACAAACTCTGCTTCAACTCAGTACTTTCGCGTAAAGCAACATTCTTGTAGACCTACATCAACATTGTTTATGAAATAGGCGGTAGTAATAAAGTGATAAATTCTATGAATATATTTGTCGTGAAAACTGGACAATCTTGTTCACAATAAGAGTAGGCTATACAAAGATAATTTATTCGATATAATCTGATGATATCTGCTCTGTTATAGATAAATATGAAGGGTGGAGAGTGTGTGTGAGTCGCGGACAGGCAATCGACGGCGAATATCGGTGCTGGCGCGGAATTATAAACAAGGCGGGGATGCTTGTACAATGTACAAGCAGATCGTAATCGCTCGACTCTCTGGACCGGTCGGACTTATTTTCAATAACTGGTGAAGCAAACAGAGCATAATCGTAGGTGGTTATGAGTAATGTAAGTTGTAATGCTTGGCTCTCGACTTGTAAGCGCGTTTTGATGAAGATGCTAGACATCGGACATGAGAGAGCATGTCGCCTAACCGCGATAAGTATATAATACACGTACATGCTTGGACTTATATACACATGCTAAGTAATCGATAGATCTATCAGCGCGTGTCTCCATACACGCATAAAGCACGGCCTTACATAACAAGCCTTAAGTACGACGCTTTGCGGTCCCTTTGACGACTTAGTTTCTCTCCACCATCCAAGTCCATTTCTCGGCTCGCCGCCTCAATGACAAACTCCATTCAACATCAGCTATTGAGCTTATTATTTTGCATCTACATGTTATAAATACAGTAACAAAATAGATGTTTCCTAATTCTTGCGAAGACATATTTCAATCACAATTTTATTCAAATACAATTGTTGACTTTGATGTTTTCATACCGGTTTCTTCATTCTTACTTTTTGGTGTGGGTGAGTTTTGAATATTTTTCAAATCTTCTTATCAGTAAATATTGTGTTCATATAGTTCCTGAACTCAGCGAACCTAGTTATGGAAAAAAGAAATTATTTTGAAAGATTACTAACTTTTCAGCCTTTTCAACTTGAAGAAGATTAGACAGAAGCGATGGAATCAAAAATTGAATTAGAGAGGGATTATCCTAGCTTACGAGTTAGAACAATAATACTTGAGAATCAACGTATTAGGTATTATATATATTTCATTTTGATTTTTGATGAAAGGGTTAAGTCTTGGTCTTGGTAACTGGTCTTGCTAACTCATAAGCTATTTATAATTTTTATTGTTTAAAACATCAATGAAGTAACTGTAGCCTATATCTTTTCCAAATTTAACAACAATGTGGTTTAAATTCAGATGTTTTTCAAGAACAGTCTTTCTCCTTACCTTCAGTGGACAGTCTTCCCTAGTACAACTACAGCACAGTATAGCACATGAACAGTGTCTTTTGAAGTTTTTAAGATGAGAAAGAAATTGAAGATTTCTATAAAAATGAGTAGCTTCTCAAGGATGATAACTCCACACAAGTGAAGAAAAGTCTGCAGTAGAATATAGTAGTACGACAAATCCCCATCATTGAACTTTACTATTTATGGATATATTACCCATAAGCGATAAAAGTTGCATTCAGTGTTATCAACAGTGCTATCAATAGTGTTATCAATAGTGTTATCAATAGTAAAGCTTCAAAACTAAAGCTAGACCTCAGGTTAAAAATCACAAAAAACAGATACTTCTTCCAGTGTCTATTGAAAGGATTACGATAGCTACCGCCGATGAAAGTGCCGCCGATGGAAAACTGTACGACAATTTCAGTCACTGTAATTATAATTATTGTTCTGGTTATTGTGTCAAGAGGATTTTGCGAAAGAGGCCCAACAAGCCAAGGCGATTGGTGATGGTGGGTTGGTGGGGGGGGGGGGTTGTAGAAGGAGGATGAAGAGGAGGATTTTAATCGTAGCTGGCGGAACAATCACAACACAGGCGGCCGGAAACGGAGATGACGTCACAAACGTAGGACGGTAGATAGCGCTGGTGGCCGCTAATAATAAAACCGAACAATGGAAATGAAGCGCGGCGCGGCTGAAAAGTGTAGCGTATGACAGCCGGAGAATTTCCTAGATTCGAGTAGAGCAGTGCAGAGCAGAGCAGTGCAGGTCGCCTCTGGCAAGGTTGCGGCATTCCAATACAGAACTTCCCAGGTTCGATGCTCGACAATACCAGAACAGAACGACGATGCGGCCTCGATGCTCTGCTTTTGTTAGGACATTGCCTGATGCAGTGTCGTCCATCCCACCATCGAAGTTACTGTTAGGCTACAACGATAACACTGAGTTAGTTTTGATAAGAAATGAGGATTGTATACTCGTATTACATCAATACTATGAGTTTTGCTTATAGTTGATAGTAATTCCTCGATTACGAAATGGTTTAATTCTCAAAGAGCACATTTCTTCAAGCTTACTAGTATACATGATTCAACTAATTTCAACTATAAGTCCCCAGTAAACTTCTTATTTGTTTAGATGTTGGGAAGGTGTTGAAGATGTGAAACTTAAAAATTTCAAGTCTCACAAATTTAACTTCCGAATAAGATTAGCTTATTCTTAATAAGATATTCATAAGTTGATTATTTAATAAGATATTTCATCTTCCACTTTCTCTTGGCGTTTTAATTCCAATTTTAAATATCATGCTCTTAGAGTCTAAAGCTACATATATTTTTCGACAGGTGGAAATGAAGTTTCAATTCTTATAATCTACGATGGCCAATCTCATTCGGACTACTTGTGAACTGGCAAAACAGTTTGTTCTTAATAGGTGAAAGCATTCGACTGTTGATTGCGATTATAATTCAATTAGGGAAATAACACTTGTAGTCTACAAGCAGTACTGCAAGTACTGCTCCAGCAGTACTTATTATAATTGGATCGATACTCTTTTTATCTGGACTGGTATGAAAATTATGACATAATTCAATTGATTTGTTTAGTAATTCAAGTTTAAAGAACAGCTAACATATAGAAGAGAATTATTAAAGAGAAGCTTGAAATATTTCTTTTGAATGATTCTTAATTACTAATCGTGTTAATGAACTCATTCTGGATAATATTATGCACCTCACAAAAAGTATGCAACAAAGATCAATTTCTAGTTCAGATGCAGATCAGTTATCTTATATAATGTGAAAACTGTTTCAAACTGAGTCTGTCCAGATGGCCTTTATATATTCAGCGCGGATCCAATCAATCACAGGCAGTGTGTTGCAACCATTTGCGGAAAACTTTCGCTGTCCAGTGCAGCCAGTGCAGTTTTCCATGCTCGCTCTGTAATCGCTAATCAGGGTTGTATTGCAGACGAAACTGGCAAGAATCCTGATGGGATGTGGCGCATGCGCGGACGCGAGCGACCGCCGCGAGTCAAAGTGGCGATGCTCCACGGAGTGCTGGGTTTCACCATAGTCCACCAGCCACGATCAGCGAAAGAATTCCCGTTTTCAACTAATTTATGACTTAGCAATACTCACCTCCGGCTACAAAAGGCAACGAGTCTCTCTTTAAAACAAATGTTGTCAAAACAAATCATCTACTCACTCTTGTAGATAACTCTCTCCTCCAACATCGAAATCAATAAATAAGCGCAATCGCTTTTCCAAAATAGTAAATACTTCGTACAACACCAAAACACGAGCTCTTATTCAATCTGATTGCATTCTGATTATTTTATCTGGCCAGAAAAGTTATTTGCCACTCGAGTTCCACATCCAAGTGCCATTCGTACAGTTCGAATCGTGGATCATGATGCAACACCTTGTTTAGTTCTACTATCTAGTTTTTGTTAGATTCTATGAACACTGTGGTGACCTGGGATGATGCTCCCTTGTGATAGGTTATCAGCTCAATCCCTTAATATCAATCACTATTAAGTTCAAATAACAAATTTTTATAAGACTGTGGAGTTTCCCCTAAAGGACGTTTCATCTTTTATTGTGTTTGTCCAATCTCTTGATTGGAATGTATCTATGATCCAACTCATAATGTTCATTGTTGATAGGATATCCTTGAAAGTAAAATTGAGAAAAAGATTTTTCAAATTAGTTTTTCAAAGATGATAATTTTCAGAAGTCAGATTACATCTAGTAGTGCAGTCGCCTATTTTTTGTGATTTCATTTAATTATGTTATGAACAATATTGCAAAATCTTTCAATCTTGTTTTGAAAGTGGCCTAACAAATAGAGTCCACAAATCTGTCAATCTATCATAGCGATTAGTCTATCCCTGAACTATCATTATTTAAGTTAGTCTATGGTACTGCAAACAAGAGAAGCACCCTACGTGATGATTAGACTCACTCTGTTCGCTATTAGATAGATATGGTAGGAATAGCTGGCAGTTTAATGGCAATTACATAGTAAAAGGAGACGAGACGTAGCTGAGTTGAAAATTGAGTAGGAAATGAGTTGAATGGACGGATGGATGAGTGGATGAAATGATGGCGCTGTGGCGAACGTGTAAAGTAAATAGAGACGGTGATGGGATTCGGAATCGGTGCTTTTGAACTTGGCTGGCTGGTAGGCCTTGGGCAGGGGGCGAAGGAGCGAGGGGTAAGGGAGGCGCCTGCGGCCTTTGTAGCCTGATATTGTCTTGGGAGGTGATTAGGCTAACCGCAGCCAGCTAAGGCTAGCCTTGATCAGGGTCCCGCTCTCATCCAGCAATTGCCACTGCTCGGCATTACCCTTTCTTTCATTCATGCCGAAAAAACAAACCTGCCGTAAACAGACGTACACAATATTGTTGAAACGAGATGAGTCGAAGTCTAGCATTGTTTAACATTTTCAAATTCAAGTTCAAATTCTTTACAAACGGCCAATACGACATAACTGGTAATATGTTGATCTGCATTTATTCACGTAATTACCCTGTTCAACAGGCATAACGAGTTGTACACCACTTGTTGACTAGTTAGAGAAGCTTGAATGAAATAAAGCTAAATTGGGGCTTGATCGTTGTTACAGAGGGGATTTTCACTCCTATTAATCGTACGTCTATCAGTCCTATTATGGTAGTCTTTTTCGGAATAGAAATAGATTGAACATAAATCATTGGTAATTAACTAGGGGATTTTGTACTAGAAAATTTCATTCACATCTCAAATTATTCTAACGATTGGTGATGTATTTTAAAGCTTCATCACAGAAAACCATGAAAATGATTATAACTTAGATGAGATGTGGTCTGAATGAATAAAACTATGAATTTCACTTGAAACACAGAAAAGGAACTCTGAAATATCTCTGCTTGAAAGATGTCAGTTGGAACCTTCTCATGAGCTAATTATGAATAAATTATTATTTTTCACGTTACATAAAATTTATGTTAAATAGGAGTTAATAATTATTGATGCTTGTTTAATAAGTGTTCAAAAAACAAGACTCCTGTACTTCCACTGTTATCTTTGCATTAAAAAGAGACATGATTTGAACACATGTTCCAAATGTAATTTTAGTTACAATATCGTGAAGCTCAAGATGTATTAAGTCGAGTTTGCCACCAACCCTACAAGGAAAAGAATGTTTATTCCTGATTATGACAATGCATGGTATCATAACTAGTCGTAATTATGTAAGTACATTATTATATTAGTTTACTTCCTACTAGTGTTGTTTTAAACTAAGTAATAAATTATTTCCTCACTATTCTAGCCATGAAGAGTAGAAATACATGGTGGAGGGCAAAAAGGAAAGTACGATTAAGTAAAGACAATCTGGTAGGAATTGTCCCGTCTTAACCTTTGTACCGTGCTAGGATCGTGCTAGTTTAATGTGTAACGGCTACTGGTAAACCTAAGTGCCTGCGCATTGTAACTTAATTAAGCTGAGGAGTGAAAGTCCACTACATTTCACGGAACGTTATTATCTGGCGTGCAGAACACTTTTCGTTGTTTCTTAGCAGTTGGAGAAGTCGCTTACAGCAACTAGGTGCTACTTTTTTATCTCGTTGGAGTCTAATGAGAGGAAGAAATAGGGAAACCTCCATCAACTAATCGCTTAACATGCTTTAGTTAGTTGAGGTGATATAGCGTTGCTGTTTAATTTCGATGGTCGATCTTATTATCATGTTGTCTCAAATTACAATATCTATTTTAAAATTGATAGAAAATTGATTCATCATTACACCATTATCATTATTATCATCATCAGCGTATGGATTTGATCGGTGGGGAGACCCGAAGGTAGTTTCACCTCGCAGTGTCTATTGTAATTACAATATTGTGAATTAAAATTCACTGAAACTTGAATGAAATTACTACTTTTTTCAGAGATTAGAAAATACCTTCCAGAAAAAATGTGAGTGAAAACGTTTATTTGAATTCACATGGAAAAAATTACTGCATTTCGATAGCTCAAGTGAAAAATCGATAGTGTAAGGCATTATCATCAATAACAATAATTTGCAATAGAAATTCAAACACTTTGTAGAAATCAATATCCTCATCTGAATTATTGTTGTTATGGAATACTCAAATCAATATGCCTAATATAATAACACAAAACATAGTCAGCGGTGAATTTCTCGGCTTATGAAACGGGATTTTTCAATAATTCCACAGCACGACCGTGCCAAAAAACACCAAAATAGTAGCTCGTGATTTGTTAAAGTCAGTTTTTTCTGCAGCGGAGCCGATGGAAGGTTATAATTTACAGTTTAGCTCAAACTTGAGGAAAAGAAAGCAGATAATTTGGTAGGGCTACTCGGTCAGGTCTATATGCTTCATCGTTCGTCACCATATTTCTCGCTCTTTATTGTATCTCTTTTTTATTGTGAGCAAGACGAAGAGGATGGATACCAAACGTCGGTACAATTCTAACATGGATCAAACAGTGTCTAGTTAGTTAGAGTATGCTTTAGCTAGTTAAAGTTAGCAGTTAAACTTGCCAAAGCCTTAGCATGAGCGCCTCTGCGATTAAACTACCATCATCTCCTCGGAATCATCTTGTTGCTAGTGTAGCAAGCTCATTATGGGCCGGGCCTTATTTTGTAATGAGTTGAGCGAGGATTTTCGTCGACTAGTATTTCAGACGGAAGCGTGCCTCGATTGTGATAAGTGATCGCAAATGAGCGCAACGCCTCGTCCTGCCGCCTCTTCACACTGATCAACACTCGACTATTTCAAGATTCCTGATAAAAAGTATAATTTCTCTGGCTCAAGCCTGTTTACCTGCTGAAATCTTCCCGAGACTGTGGATAGCCGAAATCGAACGAGAAATAATTCACTACAGCCTTGTTAAGCTGCACTAATTGGGATGGAATGTGTTCTAGATTGAAAATGTGGTGATGGGTGTGAAGATTTTATAGTGAATTAGATTTTGCTTCTTTTCGGCTTTACTGGTAAATGAAAATATTCATTTGAAACTCAATTTTGATTAACCGGCAAAACTGCAGAATACGTGGAATCAGAGATTGGGGCTGTGTTTGCAACCAGACTCATAATTTTATAATTATTTTAAATTATATAATTTATATAGTTTTATAATAACTTATGAGCTCAGATTGTTTCATCTTGAACTCGAAATTATATTACTGAATAACTAGAGCTATTCATCTAATAAAACTACACTCGAAATCGTACAACTGATCAACAAGAGCTACAGAACTATTCACCTGATTTCTGGATAGGATATTCGCCGTTTCTACGGGTTTTCTAGATTTTTCTCAAGTACAATTATTGATCATTGTATTCTACCTAAATTGAAGGGAACAATGAAATGAGTGGAATATAGAATACATGAATATCTACAAAGTTATTGATAAAATATCTAGATAACTCTGTTCCTTTTATTGCCATTAATCTTGTTTTATACTTCATAATTTGTATAATATATTGATTTTTTGCGTGAATTAATTTATTATTCATAAATGAATAACAACATAACCTCTGGACTATTTATCAAAATTTGGGAAAGAAGCAGTTTTGGACAAATGTCTGTTGATTCTTCCCACATTGTAATGTATCTTGCCAATAAATAAAGAAATAAAGAAATGAAGTTTTATTATACTCGTATTTATCATTCACCAATGAAATATGAAGACAATACTGGAGTTGCAATTTCTTTCCACTGATTCTAGAGCCATACGGTGAATGAGAGAAAACACAGCTTGATAATCAAGTATCGGGAAAAACTTAGCGATGTAAAATTATATTACTGTATCATACAATATAACCAACAATATTGCTTCTGTAGGAAAGTAGGCTATGTATTAACTACGTTGTACGTGTGCATAGAGGAATTGATAAGAAGCAAACGCAATTGCTCAACTCGATTATTTCGATTAGGAACAAAGCCGTTGCGTTTTCAGATTCATCGCGGATCCAATCTTGTGTTGGACGTCCTTCGACTGATGAGAGGCGCTGCTTATCTCAGATCTGCGTCCCGTCCGCGCACTGAGAGATTATTATGATGAGATAATCAGCAGTCTCAACTATATACAGCAATTTCACAACAATATAAATTATAACTATACATAGTGGCGCTGACCATATGGTGGTTAATACCTATTTGACGCCCGCTGTTGTTTTAACAAGGTAGATTCACAACCTCCGACGTGTTGGGAGGACCGCGGCTTGTTACTGGAAAGATCGATTCCTATGTGAGGAGGTTATAAATGCTACTGGCTTGAATTAGAGCACTTGCTTCAAACATAAATCGACACAATCTAATGAAGAGCAGCAGCTTGAAAAAACGGGGATCGATCTTGTTATTTTGTCGGAGGTCTTTTTAGTCCTGGTTTATTCCTTGTCCAAATACCTCATGATTGAACAGTTGAGATATTTTGCAATCAACCTAACATATTTTTATAATCAACACCAACTCAATCCTTAAAACATTAGATTGGTTGGTATTCACAATCATTAACCAATATTCAATGAAAAATTCAATTAGTTATAGATTGACGTTAATGAATATTTTCATTTAGAAATATGAATAGTTTCTGAAATATTTCCTAAAGCTTGAAAAAATATTATTGAATCTTAACATTATTGAGGCTTAAGTGAGATTGTACTCGTTAAGATATCATTCTTCGAAATATTTCCCACTGGCATCGATGGTAATATTGATTATTGATTTTATCATATTTTTCCAGAAAAATACACAAAAACTTCATAAACATGTCCAGTATGCAATATAATCATTATAGTAAAATGTGATGAGTATAGTTTTTGAAATGGGATATCATAAGATTGAAGAATTGAGGATTTTGAAATATACTAGCAGATGAAAGTATCGTCCATAAAAATCATAAAACAAGAACGAACGAATGGCGTTTGATTGACTATAATAACAGAAAAAAGCTGGATTTTCTATTGTGTTAGGATGAATTTTCCTGTTGATAGCTGATGAGCTTGTACAGTATTTTACTTTTGATAAATCTCAAAATATCACTCCAGATTCACAGTTATGTTTTATTCTCCAGTAATGTTATTTTGATTTGACTATCGTTCAAGATGTATTAGTTCTGTAAGATCTGTATTAGTAGAAAGATTGAATCCTCATCAGTCTTGAGTATATTCTCATAGATGTTGTAACAATATTTCTCGATTTCCCATTTCTCTGATTGAATACAATAATGAGATCCATGTTTATGGATTTGCTATATCATCATGACTAGACTCCCATCCCATTTTCATTAGGACGAACAACAAGAGTTGTTAAATGTAATTCTCATTTCAATTTCAAATCGACGTGGAGGTAAGAACAAGATGCTCAGAGCTATTACCAGCAGATACATGGCCAGCTAATGAATATGCAAGGGGAATTGCAAGGCTGAGGCTGGCAATGCACTGGTAATCTGCAAAAACATCTATCAATATTTGTTTTGCGAGCTTATCGTGATGTGTTATAGATGAGAACTGAGATATGGAGAGGTGTATAACATCAGTATGTTATGAATTATAGATAGAAGACAAATGAGATATGATATGATTAATGTAAGGAAGCAGCTCTTATTAATATCTGAATATGTATGCCTGCAAATACAAATGAACAATCACTGAATTACGATACGCCCATGATGTCTCTCTCAAATGCGAACTGGAGATCAACTCAGCTCTCAACAAAATTGATGCTGTAGTTAATTGCAGAAAGGATAGGTATAACATGCATCTTTGTAATAGAACTTCATGAAAATGAAATAGGAATTAGATTTCCTTTTTGTCCAGTTATTTAAGTAATACTCTTCATTGAATAAATGTTTTTTTTTTAATTGAGTGATTCTTAATCTTCAAAAGTCAAAATTGTTGTTGCTTTGTAGTTTTTGGATCAATATTATCAGTGGAAAAGACTCATAATATGAACATAATATTTCTTCCCACATATTGTGCAGCATGTAATTGTCAACAAATAAATAAACAAATTGGAACATTTTTCCATCATTAATCGCATTCATGGAGCTTAAGAGAATTTTATTCGAATACGAGCACATACAAATTAGTGAGAAATTTTGTAATAAAGACTGAAATTGGCAATTTAGAAAATCCTACAATACGATGTGTCAGGGACGGATGCAAAGGATAGGATGAATAATATTAGCAATAAGGACACATTTTCTTGTGTCCATGAAAATATAGCATTACTCTTGCTCAATTAACAATCTGTATGGTATTGAACATGAAATCAATCATTTTACAAAGTAGAGTATGAATAAAAATCTTAATTCAAAGAGAGAGGGATGATGTTATAATTTCTTGGAGCTGCGTTTATTATTATGATAACGATAGATATTGAACGGGAGATATTAGTTTCAACAAATTGAAAATGATTAAAGATTGTTCCAAATGATAAATGATAAAGAAATGGCCACAGTATTGTGTTTTGCATTATACAATATTATAAATTCACTCAATTCACAAAGTGGAGTGTTTATAAAGATCTTAATTCAAAGAGAGAGGGGGATATGATAATTTCTCTTCTTGAAGCTGCTTTTATTCATAGATGATAATGATAGATCTTGAACTGGAGATATGACTTTTAAGAAGTTGAAAATTATCATAGATTTGAAATTTTCAGTGGCTTCAGTATTGTAGTCATTTCAGCTCGAGTCACTGCGCAATAATAACCAAATCTATTCGTGCTTGATGATCAAAGCAATTTTGAATTAAAAGTTAAGATATTCAACTATTAAGATCAGAGAAAGTTGTAAAGTTGTGATATTTGAATATTATTTAAAAATTTGGTTTGCTGTTATGTTGGTAGGTGGCGCAGGTGGCATCTAGTGAGTGGCTATGATCAGCATGGAGTTGACGCCGATGCACCACCACGGCCACGGCACTTTGGCGATGGGGCCGCATCACATCGAACAAATTCAAATTCCACAGCATCAGCAGGCGCTCATGCATCATGCCCTGCTACAGGACGAACCCAAGAAGAAGCGTGAGTACATCCTTAAATATCTGAAAATTCAATCCAGATTATTCACAAATTTAATGGATTTCAATTCTTCTTACAACATTTGAGAATAATTCAAAAGTATATAGAATTTAGTGAAAAAGCCCCTTCCATGTTAATATTTATCCAGATTATTCATGCATTAAATAAATTTCATCTCTTCTTACAAAATTTGAAAAGATTTTGAAAGTCTACCAAAGCGTCGTTGGAGGAAGAGGGTAGATCGAGAATCAATTCAATTCTAGTCGAGTATAATCATTATAAATTTCAATATTAAATTTAATGTAATTTGAACATTCTGTAGAACAGGACAAGCAAAACAAAAATCAGAAGTGAATAGGGATGCATACTTCAAAATATATAAATAATTCAATAGTCATATTCCTATCTCTATACATATCTATTATTTATTAATAGTTGAATAATGGTTTATTGAAAAGCGATAGATTTTTAAATTTTCCAACATTTGGCTTTTCCTCAGAACTGTTTACACAGAACTGTTTTATTCTCATTTGATCATCAAATCATGTGTGATTGTAGCTCAATGAGCGCTTTGTACAATGAAACAATGTATTATTATTCTGAAATTAATACTTTTATGTGGATGATTCACAGTCAACTAATATAGTATAGGTCAAAATATTAGTGGCTGGTTACTGCAATGCAGGTGAACTCTCAGCCCCTGCGCCCACTTCGCAACTGCTATCTGATTTCAGTCAGCAACCCAATGTTGCCAGATGACATTTGGCTGTTTTTCGGGTAATCGGGTAATCTAACCTATCAGCCAAAGTCATCTGGCAACGCTGGGTTGCTGACTGAAATCAGATAGCAGTTGCTTAGTGGGCGCAGGGGCTCAGTTGTCTGAAATCAAGACTGTTTGGTATCGTGCACAATCTCAGTTTAAAATTCAATAAAATCCATATGAACTCTGATTTTGAGCTACTTGGATTCTCTTCTACTCAAATGATAGTAACGGGAAATGCAGGAAAACTCTCAGTTGTCTGAAATCAAGGCTAATTGATTTACCTAAAAAAATTCGTCAAGCACTCTTGTAATTAGGTACAAGTAGCTGATCAAAGCAACAGAATTGGGAAAACAAGCAGCCTATTGATCAACGGAAATCAATTATCTCATGAAAAAGCCGCTAGTTAAGACAAGACTTCAAGGCTGCACCGTGCTTATTTTTCTTATTATTTTCTTATTTCTATCAACTGATAAAACAATACAAGAGTAGCATTTATGCAATTCGAGAGTAAGGAAAAGTAAGAAATTAGAAATAAGAAGGAAGAAGAGGGTGAATCGAGAATCAATTCAATTCTAGCCGAGTTCAATAATCATCATAAATTTCAATATTAGAAATATAAAATATTAAAAGTTTCAATATTAAAAATTTCAATATTAAAAATAGGAAAGGAATGAAGAAATATCAACAGCATTATTTCAAGTACACTCTGAAAATAGCCCAATATTAATTATTAGTATTGATGTTTGAAATCCTTGGTATTCCCATTGCTTATCGATGTTTCCTGGTCCAATAGCAAGGTCGAAAAAAATCAAACCACTCGCTTCAAAATAACTGTCAAATTGGGAAATGAAAAAATGGAATCCAGTATAGTTTGAGGACATGTAATTTTTCAATTTTCATAATTTCGAATGCAATAAAAACCAGAAACTGGAAGGAAGATTGAATCTAGTTGAAGTGTGGTCATTTATTGTCTATTTGGGCCGGCGTACTTTGGCCAATATTCGACGGTTTCTTTACGTCGTTGCTGTCAATACTGTCCGAGTTGGTTTTCTTCAAGAAACACAAGAGACAGGACAAGTAATGAGTTTCTTTGCAACGATCATAATTCAAGGCAAGCGAAGGAAATTGCCGCCGATTTGGCCTGTAATTTTGATCGATATTCCTCAAAAGGTGGAAAGAAAAAAGTGAATGATCGTAAAATAAAGAATGGAGAACTGAAAGAGTGTCGTATTGCTACGAGCAGGAATAGTGATAATATGAGAGGGAAGGCAGGGAGGAACGAACAAGTAGTGTGGAGCGGCACACTGTAGCTGCTAGATTGCGGAACAAATCGTAACAAACGACAGTGCTGCTTTGCGGTGGCAGTTTGAACTAGAAAAAAAGACGCCGCTGACAGCTTCAAGTATCTGTTATTCCAAAATCTTCTATGGCCTCTGGCATTGAATATTAGTTGGACGTTAGGAAGAGTGATTTATTTTATGTGGGTCCCATTTTCTTGTACTAAATAATTGTGTTAATATCCATTTGATCAGTTAAGATGATAAGTTTCCACGATACGAATTCATTAGAAATTTCGTCAAATTAGACAATATAAAACAATAGAGATAGAATAACCCAGAAAAGGAAGACATGAGCCCCATGTTAAACAAATTATTATACAGTAACATTTGTTACTCCTTATTTTTTTCACTGCCGTTATATAAAAATGAGTGATTTGTAAATAGTTTGGAATGAAACTATAACTATTTTAGTAAATTTAGAGTGAAATGTAATTTTTTTAATCTCACATCATACATTACGACTCATTAACTTGGACCAGTAGCAACCAATTGTAGAGCAATTGAGCTGAATTATGAACTGAATCATTTTATTGAGCTGAATGATGGAGAAGTAAAAAACAAACATATTCTAAAAATGATAAAACTACAAATTAGAGATAGTGGTAGATGTGGAAATTGTCACATCACATCAGTCTACTCTCAACAATTTCAGTTGGTTTGAGAATTTTGAAGTTTGTCTTAATGGTTTTTGTTGGTCAATTACGATTAATTCACTTACATTCAGTACGTGTACCGTTGGTTTTGGAGTGTCCCGTGCAGTTGACTAATGGACAATTTCACAGCCTTCGGGTTGTTTGGTAGTCGGATTGTTGACCTTTCCTCAACTGTCAACTGAAACTTACCGTACAAGAGTCAGTAATACAGTATTCATGTGTAATTTACTTCGAAAAATTAAAAAAATCATCAAAATAATTATGGAAATAGCAAGGAATTTCAACTAAGTACTGGATAAATTGTAAAATGAAACTAATAATGGAAAACTATAAATTATAAACTATAATGGAAAACTGAAAAATCATTCATACAATTTCCGTTGTAAGTTACAGGCCTTTTAGAAAGCTTCCAGCAATTTTCGTTCCAGAATAAGTTACTGAATTCAGAATTTATCGTCAACAAATACTATATTAGTTGGATATAACTTACATCTCACAACTCTCAAAATAAAATGGGATATCCCAAAACATTTCCTCAAGATTTCCCCAAGAAGTGATAATTTCCTTAATACATAACAACTGTAAAAAATATATTTTATGAGGAACCGGTTTTTCAGTCTGCTACTGGAGTAGGTAGGCTATCAGTAACAATTAATCAACTATTAGGAATATCCTTAATGTTACAGATCTCTCACTTCCTATTCTTATCGTTTTGAATTTTGTCCTTCCTGCCAATAGAATAGGATGTTTAGGCGAGATAATTGATTTCATTTCGGATTACAACCAAAATCAGGGCTGGATTGGGAAGTCGTTGTGATAATGCCAAATTTACATCCGCAAAAGGCGAATGGTTTCCGAATTCGAAAATTAATTTCGGATGGGATGAACAATCTACTCTATCGGTTCAAACAGACTTAGTCTCGATTGAGGATTTTTACATCTATCGTGATAGGAAATGTTCTCAATAACGTGAAAATTTGAATGAAATTGTTATTTTAGTATTGATAAAGGAGAACATATTCAACTTTCCCGATGATCTATTCACATGGAAAGATCAAATAATGATAATTGCAATATTGTACTTTTATATTTTGACAGTAAGTAGGTTTCTCAAAATTAATATCGAAACTAAAATTTCTCTATAAAATTTAAGGTGAAAATCAAGTAATTTTATTTATTTATACTGTTGATATCAGCTTTTTGTTTTGTTTTACAGAGGATGGAGGTCATGGCATCAGTCAGGAAGGTAAGACAAGTTCCTTGTATATTTCATTAACTATGAATCAATGAACCTCATTAATCAATCATTTCAATTAATGAATAATTATGCTACACTTTACGATGTTAATGAGATAAGCTCCAATTTGTTCAAAAAATATCATTCAGATTCTTCAGTCACAATATTACTTCATAATCTTATTACTTCACCTTATATCACAACCTTGTCATCTCATCACTTCAATGCAAACAAGCATAGCTACCAGGTTTTATTACATAAATTACATTTGACACTTTGGATTATATTGGAATTTCAAGTTTTCGTGATATACTCCATAGCCACAGAGTACGAAAATAATACGAGTATATTAGGCTGATAACTAATGGCCAAAAATGAGCTCACTAGTAACTTATTTATTGAATCTCCAGAAACATTTTCGTTCCAGAAAAGTGAATTCCTTTGTCTATATTGGTTGATTCGCTTTCAGCCAATTATATGATAGCCGTGTACCATTTCATGTTACTGTTGTAAAAATGTTGTCGAAGGATTGTTTATTGCTGATATCACCTGTAACTGGAAGCCGATAGTTACTTTCCATTACCTCCAATACAATAGTTTTGTAATAAAAGTTATAATTCATTTGCAATGTGTCCGAGGATTTCAATTAGCAGCCAGGTGAATGGTGATTGCATTGGGAAATCACGAGCTACACGATTTGTTTTAGTTGATTTGTTTTCCAATACACTAGTATTGTATCAACGTTCTAAATAATTATTAATTTACGGGCGAAAATAAGGATATTTGCTAATACGGAACAAGTTGAAACCTTCAGTTAGAAAAGTTCTTTCGGAAATCGGAAACTGTTCACGTTTCAGTAATAGTTTTGAAGCAATCAGCGGTTTTATATCGTTGAGTTTAATTACAGTGAAAGGCGGGGTATGATCCGTTAGGTTGTATTACTCGGTCGGAATCAGCCGCGGTGTTACTCAGACTCGTAAACGATAGGGCTATAAAATGTCAATCATCACGGTGAATGTGTGTCAAGTGAGTTAAACAATTAGTTTTGGCGATTTGAAGAAGCCTTCTTTGTTAACCATTCAAATTCACCATTGGTTACGGAGCATGCCGCGTTATATCATGTCTAATTTTTCCACACAGCTTCGAATGTCCAGTACCCAGTAACTTCTCGTAGAATTTATTGGAAGATCAATTACCTGTAGGTACTGAAAATAATGAACCCATCAATGTATTTATCATCTCTAAATACATCTATAAATTTACGGTTGGATTAGATGGATGTGGGTGGTCAGTATACGAGTATTATACTCAGTAATAATAACGAGTAATTATTTTTATGTACGTGCATATCCCTGGATAGTTGATTTTTTGGTATCTAGGAGAATTCTTACTTGATTAGAAGAGTCGATATAACTCTCATTTGATTCAATGGAGTAATTAATTTTGAAGAAGTATTTTCTGGTAGAAATATTAATTCTGCCCCCTTACTGTAGAATAGTGGACACAAAACATGAAAAATCGTTCTTCAATGAACTTGTGACGGGAATTTATAAAACTATGGTAATGGAAATAACAAAACCTTTAAGAGTTCCCCACAAAATTCATAAGTTTAGATAGATAAAAATTTAACTCCTAGCTTGCACTTTCATAAGTGTACAGTTTGTACATGTTCAAAATTATCTATCACAAAAATTTATTGTTATGAAACTGTTGCTAGGAATGTCTCACAGAGTTATTGTCTCGGAAAAGAATTCTGAAATATATGGGTCACGACCATGTTCAGACAATTTCTTTCGTGAAACAGATTCACATCTTCATTAGTTAATGAAAAGTATGTTGGTACCGTGCTTGGGGTCGAGCGAGAGTGACATTCGATGATTTGAACTCCGTTCGCTGTTGGCCAAAGTCGAAAACAGCGCGCTAATAGATCTCGGCTCAATCTACTAAATACAATATTAATGTTCTTCCTGTTGGCGCATGAGAAATAAATTAGAGCTGTGAGACAGAGCACTTTCGAGGGGGAGAGCGAGGCAATAGCAATATAAATAGGAGACCTTTCAGGCAATATTTTTCAACTGCATATAAATCAGTCGTACTTAGTATATATAATATATTATCGGTGGAATCGTGTGCTTTGCTTCATATTTCTCGTGGCTCGTGTGAACCCACAGTTTTGATCCTCGGCTAGTGATATTGTATATCATTGTGGCTACACCGCTCAAAAATCGTGATCCCCCGCACATCCTCGGCTTCCCCCCGAGGATCGGGGTCAGACGGCGGCGGCGGAGGTTCCCCCCCCCCACTGCCGGCACTTGCACTTGCCTAGATGTCGATTAATAATAACGCCCGTATAGCTGCCGACGTCCAATAGGATAGGAGGTCAGTGTAGTACAAATATCTCGCATCTACACCCATCTCACCTCACCTCCGCATCCTCCCTTACTCCGCATCCACAGATGACTTACTGCTGTTTTGCTTGTACTTACACTTCTAATAGACCTGGCTGCTCTGGCGGCCCCTTGCAGCTATCGACAGTCGATCGCTGAATATTGGCTTTCGAGAACAAGAGGCGAGCACCACCTTCACGCTTTATATTGCCTATGTGTGGCCCACACACTGACAGCATCATCTGAAATCTTCATTGCAACCGATTTTACAATGAAAATTTCGAAAAATTCCAATTGTTTACTATCAAATTCTAGGTGATGGAAAAGCTAAAAAATTGAATTATAATTTTAACAGAGATTGTTTTTTTTGCTGTGATTATGCCCACATACGCTCTTAGCTTGTTGGTGGTTAATGGGAAGAATACGAATAAGAATGATTTTATTCTATAATGATTTTTATTTATAAAAATCACACAATAAAACGAAACATTAAGTAGACAATAGAAGATCACAAGCTATTGAGTACTATTACAATCTTGAAAATAATTTTTTACTGGCAGCTGGAGGAAATCTGATAGTGAATAAAGGATGATTCAATAGAAGGCTCTCTAGGTTCTGTTTAAATACTTCCATAGGCAAATTCCTGGCAGAGTTGGGTAGTTTATTATACATTTTTAAGGATTGATGATTAGGACTATTCAATAATCTTTGAAGTCTGGTGAATGGTAAATCTATTTTTGTTTTATTTCTAGTGTTATGGCTGTGAATGTCAACTCTGCAGCTATATGAGTCAATATTATTCTTTACTTGAAGCAAGAGTTTGAAGCATACCATACTGTAAACAGTCATTATTTTTTCTCTTATAAACAATGGCTTGCAGTGCTCCAGGTATGCAGAACCAGAGATAATTCTTATGGCTTTTTTCTGGAGCAAAAACACTTTTTTTGAATGATGATAAGAGATGAAAGGCCCTACAGCTTTAGGTGGGCTCCGATTGGTTCCACCAGGAACCGATTTTTGATTCTCATGAATGAATTTCATTCAGCGGAAAAAGGCCTAAACTGAAGTGGTCACCCTTACAATGGGAGTAACAGTTGTAAACGTTACTACGCAAAATTTCTGAGCAAGCAAACATTTGACATTAGATCGATTCATCCAGATCTTATACAGTTCTATTATGCAATAAAGCTAGAAACTGTAACTGATAGAAGAGACTTCTTGGAACGTTCAAATCTAGATCTCTATCTCAAGAAAACATAGCAATTTGTGAATCAGTTAGTGATAGATTAACATGAACCAGTAATATTTAATTGATTCATAGGGAATTACTTTTATAGAGCATACTATCCGGGGCGTGTAAATTGGATTAACAATGAGGATAGAGTCTGACGGTAAGCTGAATAAGATTTGTAGACACGCCAAGAATCTGTTTATCTTCGGTTGAAAATCCCTAGGAAATAGAAAATATTGGTTCGATTCCATTTGACAAGCTATCTTTGAGATAGATTGAGCTATAAGACTTAACATAGTCTTTGAAGCAAAGATAATTTGAAGAAAAACTATTTAAGTCTTCAGAAGAGGAATTTGATGTGTGAGAAAAGTGTGAGACAGTCAACGGATTTCACAAATTGAAAATATTGAAATACACTTTCTGTGAATGATCGATTTAATCAATGAAAGGTTCATCTAGTTAAAATTCTACTTCGGCTTTTACATTTTTTCTGTTTTTTTTTTCAAATAGAGGTGTGTGATTTCCATTTTTGTTCTTATAAATTTCAAAATGGAATCTCTTTGAAAAATATCTTTTCCATTTCCCAGTCTGGGATTTAGTGATGATGTGCCGGAGAAAAATATCGCTCTTTGAAATATAGACCAATTGTAACTGATAACTGAGATGTTTGAATATGGTGTTCCGTTCACTCTAGAACGTATGGATCGCTAATGTGAGATATTTTTGTGCGCCCAGAGGGAAGAAATTCTTTCGTGCAGGCTGATCGAATCTTAACTGTGAAGTTGCCGCCTTTTAACAAACAAAACAAATACGAGCAGAAGGCGTAGTATATGCATCCCTACTATCACAACGGCGCTCGTGCAGGCATATATGTAGAGACGAGCTATATATAAGGAACTGAGAAGGAAGAATCTACATCAATCATCGATAAATTTGAAATTTTAACCATCACTGCAATGTAGCAGTAAATTAGCTACACATCATTAATAGATTAGTGAGATGAGTTCGGTCTTGGTTAAAAATGTATAGCTCCAATAAGCAAAGAACTCGTCTACTTACTGATGAGGATCGAGGTAAAATTACAGTTCTCAACGATGCTTGACCTTAGTTTATAAAGTTTTGAGACGAAAGAGAAACAAAATGAGCCCATTAAAGAATAGAAGCTGAAACATTAGGAAAATAGCGGATAGAGATACTTTAAATATGTTCTCTGAAATTCAAAACCTATCAAGGAATACAAAGAGTATTTTTTACAACAGAGAATTTTCAAACTATGGGTTTGAGTTTTGAAAAAGTATTCATCTTTAGGAAAATTGCGAATAGAGATTTTCAAATATATTCTCTAATTCAAAACCAAAATGTAACATTTAAAGTATTTCTTTAGATCTTTAGATAGATTTTTCCACTACCCGATCCACATATTTGAGAAATTAAATTCATTTTTGTATTCAGTATTCATAAATATCACAGATTATAAAGTACCTATTTTATTTTATTTATTTAGCGTATGGCTTTTAAGGAAATTTGGAATTGATATCTATTGAAATCTATATTATATATTGATATAATTGAAATCTATTGGCAGATATTCTATGCGAAGCTGAAGCTCTTCAGAAAGTACAAATTCTTCATGATCACTTCTGTAGGATTCAATGCAAGCTCTATAGAAGGGATTTCTCCCACATTGATGGATTTTAACAGCGACTATTGAACCTTTCTGAATGCCTAAGAACCAATATTGCATCGGGAAACGCAGGTGTAATTCAATCAGCAGTTACTAACGGCTTGGAAGCTCGTCCGATATCAAGATGAATGAATGAGTTGAGAAGCTAAAAAATCCCAACCAGCCCTACACCTGTTGCAACGGATTCCACATCTGTTGCTCACTAAATGTAAATTTGCCCGAGGCATTTTCGGATAGACTTCCGTGGCGACGGAAGAGCCCAGCGATTAAATTAAAATGGACCCAACCTGTTTGGAAGAATAGGAATGTTTTTATCTCTTTTTTCAACCTGTTGTCGAGTAGCCTAATTTCTTAATTGCTTTATCACATGACATGATTGACTAACTGATCAACCCTGAATATTGACATTGACCGTCAAAGATTGTGAATCAGTCCATTCAGGTCGCAAATTTCAATGAAAACCGAGATTCTACATTTAAAAATATTATCCTTTGGAATGTCATTCATTTGCTCCATGCATTGAATGGAAAGTAGTTGGTTGATTGCACTCTTATGAAAAGTATTCCCACGTAAAGAAGCATGATACTGTTGATACTGTTGACCACTATTATCATTAGATGATGATATTGTAGATAATAACGATGAATATGATTCCTTCATACATCATAATTTTGATTCCTTCTATTTATTTATTTATTCAATTACTATCTATCACTACTACTGGTTGATTCAGAAATCATGACCCCTGGAAGGAATTTGTTGAGTGAACAGAAGTTGCGCAATACCGATAAGAGCAACATTGAATACCAACATTCTTTCTCCTCTTCCCTTCAGACTTCAGGGGTCATCATTTCAGATTCAACCAGTAGTCTACATCAGTAGAAGAGAAATCATTACTGCTTTATATCAACGGTATTCAATTATACTAGCCCATATTATTAAAGTTCACAGTTGATTGCACTGTTTATGAAAAATTTTGAGTACCATTAACAAAATATAATACACTGTAATTTATGAAATTTCTACCTTCTTTCTTAACGTTTTAATATTACGGTAATAATTATTGTAGATTACAGTTTCGCTTTAATTATTGAGGAAATAATCATTTACCTATTTAATCTCACCACAAGGTGAACTAAAATGATTTAACTAATCCATCAAATAAATTATTAAGTTTTTCTTACATAAATAATTAAAATGTTCAAAATGGGAGCCTTACTGGTTGTAGGTTGATAAATAATGTCATAAATAGTATCTAGAATAATTATAATAAAATAATTTTAATCATATTTTGATATAAACGAAGTCTATACAATGGGTGTAATTAATGAACTAGAAACACAATTATAAAATTCAAACTCCAAGTTTTAATTAATTTGTGTTATCACCTATTTAATTTACCTTTGATAATATTTTATGCATTATAATGTAATATTCACAAACATTCAATTTAATCCAACCGCCGAAAGATAATGCTATTTTACGGAGATTACAGGGATTTCATTGCATTTGTTCCTTTAGATGACGTCATTTCAAGGCGGTTAACTGTAATTGGCTTCTTGTGCAATGGATATATCCATTGTGATCTACAGTATTAGAAATTAAATAAATCATTTTTATCCGATCTCATTTGACGTCAAATCTGCGATATTGGTAAAAACCAATATGAAAAAAAAACAACAAATTCACCACTACCTCAACATTCCTTGTTTTGACACATGATGTCAAACGGCAGTCAAGTGGTAGTTGCAGTAGCGGCGATTGGATGAGTGATAAGGATGGGGTGGCGGGCGTTTTAAATCCGTGACAAGAGTGGGTCTCTGCCCTCTGCGCTGCGATCCACCTGTAACGGCGTTCCAAGCCAACGAACATCCCATCTGTCGCCGCGTTTTCATAGCAGTCAGACAATCCAAGCCAGCGCTTCCTCGAGCCTCCCCTACTTCACTCATCACTATCACCATTATCATCATCGCCGTAATCATCATCTAGCACACAAGAGTCCGTTACAACACTGGGATGTTGTAATTACAAGGGCACGTCGGTTTTTCAATATTCTCGCCGGTTGTACTCTTCAAGGCTTTCATTGTTTTTCGTTGACTTCCGGCGGATCCAAAAAGCCAAGGACTCAACGTCTCATCTGAAATATTGATATAACACTGTTATCATGAGATCTACTAGCGAGTATATCGCAATCAAAGTCATGTTGGAAGAGGATAAACACTCTTGATATGACCCTTATCAAAGCTCAGATAAAACCATCATGAGGATTCTGAGAGTTTGAATAGACGATTTTAGAGTAGCCTCTTGTTGTTTCATTTAATAAGTTGCCTGGTATGAGGAGATATTATTTATGTAACTAAATTTAGAAATTGAAGAAGTTTTGGGCGAATGCCTGTTTCTCTTTTCTATTTGTATTTGATGTATCCAATAAAGATAACTCAATCAATGTTAACAATGTTAGGATTAAAAATTTCGTCGGGAACTTTGCTTGATTTTCAATACCGAACTCAGATTTAAATTCAGTACTGCTTTCAAGCTTATTCTTCGACTATACATTATACAACCCAATGAAATTTTGTATCCACCGATAGGGCTACTTGATTCGATTTATGATAGCTTGTTTCGGAGGAGTTCTTCCTTATATATTTTTTGAGGTTTTCTGCAATTGTTGATGTAAAATTAGAGTTACTCTCTTTTATACTCTGACTAGACAATGAATATAGGAGAATGGCCGAGTATTGATTCTATTCAATCGATAAAAAATCAATTATTGGATATAAATTCAATTGAATTAATTATTTGATTAATTATTCAAACCAACAATTGTATAAACAGATTCAACACGGATTCTTATCTTACATTCCAGTCTAACCTTCTCAGATAATTCTTCCAATAAAATTTAAAATGTAGGATAGCTCTAAAGATGGAATTGAGATTTTATTTTCCAAATAAAGTCAGGATTGAAGCTCAGCCGTCCTGAGTTTCTTTCTAGAACACCAACGTAGTATATTTACGTAACTTTCCTAGTGCCAGCACCGCTCTCTTCGTCTGAGCTCGAAGCAATATTCTTTTGAATATTTTACCGGTGGATTCGATCTATTTCGATGGAATAATCATTGTTCTGTTCAGAAAAATATTTGCTTTCCCTTTCTTTTGCAATAGGCGGATGATAGTGGATCGATGTCTGCACTTTGTAGTTCTGTTTGCGGGGGTGGATCATACTGACATATATACTGACATACTTTCAGGTTTACTGAAAACAATCACTACAAGCTAATCTTTACTTTGAAATCGGTAGGTAATATCGTGCGTCTTTCTGCCCCCCCCCCTCCTATTAATAGAAAGCGATTGTAATAGTGAAACATGGATGGGGGGGGGAGACTTTGGACTCCGGGCTGTATCTAAGATTTTATCTGCTAGATAACACAATATAGCCGATCCATCTGCTAAGAGAGAATGCACGACTTCACAGTTTGATTCAATTTATTGTTGTTCTTAGTCAAATTCAAATCGAATTTATATGGAAAAGATCAAAATTAAATGTTAATTATTTTTAAATCAGAGTAATATTGAGAAATTACGTGTTTGTTAACAATGTTTGCATAAGCAAGTGCATTATGTTTTATATAAATAAGTTATAATATGTTTGACGTGAATCAACTTCCTTTATTTTTCATCCACTCATCATCCAAATATTCCTTTCCATCTCCAATCGAAAAATGTTATCTTTTTATTGGAACCTCGAAGTCACCTTTAAAGCAATCAACTTTATGAGAATCGGTTTTATCAGCATTTCAAAAAACTTTACAAAATTTGAAATGCATGCAATAAAAAATATATAAGTCAATGTCATGACTGTGATTGTCAATTAACGTTCGAGATAATCCGCTAGAACCTGCAATCAAGCTCCAACTAAATTATACAAGAAAAACTTTAAAAAATTATCAGATAAGCTCATCCCAAACAAATACTGGAAGGAATAATTCATTGATTGAACTCCTCAATTAGGCCTAAGCATCTTAGTTGCATTCCTTGAAGAACATGTGGCTAAACCGTTGCAAATAACAACAGCTGGCGCTATCTATTCGCTACTACCCCAACCACTCATTGCAATATCATTTACAATCTTCCCGACACGTTTCAGCCATTAACTTGTCTAATCAAAATTACGCTCTGCAATTAAATCATGCGAAATGCAAATCGGAAGCAATCAGCGGTGCCGTCTATTTGCTTTAGATTATTCCCAGTCTTATTTATCTCTTGCGAGAATAATTCGAATAATTCAAAAAAGTCTTATGATTTGACATACAGTATAGATAGATATTTCTTATCAGCAATTCATTCAAATCAACAAGCAATAATATCTGGAGTAAAAGCTGTGACCAACATTAAATTTCGGCTTCTTTACTGTTCGCTGATTAACCGTATTTCGATTTGATTGTATAGTACCAGCCTTTACTTGTCTCGTGATAATAATAAGTCACTTATCTGAAATTAAATCTTCAATCGTTATCAACTTTTGGAGTATTGGACCACCTATGATCACTCTCTAGAGCGAGTACCTACAGTATTTATAAGAATAATCATTGTGCTTGGTTGAATGATCAGTTATATGATTGAATTTGGCCTCATTTTTACTTTCATCAATTATTTATAAGCGGTTGCTTTGACAAGTATAAAATTAGTTACGCTTCAAGGGAGAATCATTAAAATGAGTTGGACTTGATAGGGTTGGAGAGGCTCGTCAGGCTAAATATAAAGGATGTAATTTTTATTGTATCCATTTCTCAAGTGTAAGTTGATCACAGCTTGACATTTTTTAATCATCGTTTACTTTAATGCAGCAGTAGTGCTATATTAATATATTATTTCTCTTACCCTTCAATTCTTTATGTACTATAGCACTCAAAGACATAAGTCTTAAAGATATAATAATCAAATGAAAGTGACTCCTCTGTTATTTATTCATATGAAAATTCGTTATGCCTTCTCAAAAATAAAACAAAACCATTTGGAGCTGAATGCCTGAATGTAATAGTAAAGATACATAAATGTGTGCAGTATTAATATAATTGATGACGTTCAATGAATATGGGATAGTAGAAATTTCTCAATTGAAAGTCCTGTCAATCCTTGACGTAGTTATAATGTTTAATAGGAAAAAAATAGGTGTACAGCTGTATAGGCTCATCGATGGTGGATTGGTGATTTATGGGTTCAAAACCAAGAAAGTTAGTGTTAATTAATCTAAGTTCAAGTAGTGTTGAATCTAAGTTCAAGCTCCACATTATTCCACTCGCTTCCACATTAATTTTGAATAGAAGTACCAATAATCCAAGGATATGCAGTGGAGTGAAGTACGTGATACACATTGATTTACTACGGTATACTCATGTTTTAGTTGCTGGCTGTATTCATGTTCTCTCTCCAACGAATGTGTCTGTTGAGATGAAGGTGAGAGATTGGGAGGGAGCGTTGAGCAGTGAGGGGAGAGGGGGATGAGTACGAGAAATGCAAACACTGACATGTGAGATACATAAATTAAAGAGCTGAGACCAAGCTAATAACGCTCGTGCTGGACTACTGGACTGCAGATTAGAGCAGGCACTGAAATAGATGTGGCATTCGGTGTGCCGCAGGAGAGAGCCGACTGCATTGGTCCATCCAGATTAGGGAGGGGGCTAACCTAACCTAACATTGGTAACCAGCGCACAATTGATATGTCAAATCCACAGACAGCTCTTCGACTATATAATTAGCCGGCCGACATCGTAATTTACCGACCCGGCTAGATTTATTACTGCACTGCTCTCTGCGGCCACGAATTGTTGAGAAACGTCTTTCATAAAAACGTTTATTTATTGGAAAATGTTATCAGCCTAAAATGTCGGGACAGGAAAATCTGTGCTGTACGTTCTGATTATGAAATTAAGACACGAGCACTGTATTTGTGGAAAGAGCGGGGAGAGTTAACTGTTCCTATCTCGCATGTAATCAACGGTCTGCCTGAGTACACGTTGCAAGCTTAGAAATTTGATAATACGGTAGTTATTGTATGAATGTGACGTGAATGAATGAGCTGAGCTTGGATAAACGGAAAATTGAACTAATTTGAAATTTGCCTGTAATTTTTATTTTGATTCGCGTACTCAGGATTTCCGTGTTCGTAGAACTACGTGTTTTATTTAAATAGTAAATATAAAATAATAATAGTAACTATTATTGAGAAACTTGTTTATTTGAAACTGTTTTTTATCCATGTGATTTTTGAGGGTTGGGTTCTGAATTGGTTTCCGTCACTGAGATATCCATTTTCCATCTAGAGTGGAAATCTCTTAAGAAAAGTTTTAGTATTAACAACCGTACAGTAAAAATGTAACAGATTTATTATGTTGTACTTTAGGACATACCTAACAATTAACACGTAATGTATAGAACAGTTGTTTAACTCACTGCTGCATTTGAATTTGAGACATTTATATTCAAGATAACTTAAATGCCCATGTATGTTTTCAACAACGACATTAAAAAAGGGTCATTCTTTCAACTCTCATCGACAATTGTAAACAATCGTTTCTCTTTGTAGTAGTGCTGCCAGTGATCTACATGAGAATTTATTTTGACTAGAACATTGTCTAGCTTTAAACAACTTGTTCAACACATTGTACCCAATTCAATCCTGGATTCATCATTGCAACAATACTTGTAGGAAACACTGTTGTCAGTTCACTCGTGTCTCTTCAAGAGAAATGAGCTCACTCGTTTTCATGACGGAATTTTAATTCTATCACGACAAACAAATCAATTCATATCTACGTAATCAATAGCAACGTAATTGTATCAGTCTGACGAAACTACCCTGCAATCTACAGTTATACCTCAAAGTTACGGTCATTCTTTCGTCATGTTCTGTTGGGAAGGATCTAGTATTTTCACAGTGAATGTGTAGAAATACTCATTAATCTAAGAGTTGCTTCGTAGTATTTTGGAAAATTCGTCTCGTTTGGACATGTAAAGTCCAATTTTAGTTTGATTTGATACATCACAGCTTCTAAATCTGCTCATTTTTACCCCCTATCAGAAAATAATGAGACCCGAATCCGCTGCATACTCCAGAGGGCACTCTGATATCGGTTTCTATTGTAGTATTTTCGAATGAAATATGTATGCATATCGTTTGAAGGGATAGCGTATGCTCTGCAGGGCAATAATACATGCAGCGATAAGCGGAAACCAGCTTACGGACGACGATATTAGCTGAAATGCACGTCGAGTTTCGTTTTTATGAGTTTGAAAAAGAGGTCGTCACGAATGGGGCCCTGGCGGGGCTTGCGGCTGCGGATAGATTCCATCTGGAAAAGCATCGCATCGAAGGTGCTGAGGGACCGCGAACATAGAGAATTAAAATAAGAGAGAGCAAGTGATAGAGAGAGAAAGAGAGTGAGAGAGAGCCCGAACGCGAATGAAGAAAAGAGTAGACTGACCATCGCGCTCGACAACAACCTTTACGGAGCACAAATTATACCCCGGTCAACAACGATAATCACTTTACCTCAATGTGTAAACACAATTTTTGGGTGCCTTCGAATGTAATTTGAACGTTGATCGCGGACGTAAGGTGTGATAATATCTGTAATAAGGATGATTTAGTGTTTGCACTCCCCAACATTGTCTTATCTTTCGGATGAAGACGGCCGCCGACTCATCGAAAATCGACTCATTCAAATCGCACATCGATTTTCGGCTTCTTTGGTCTTTTCTTCTCCTTCTCTCCCGTGAATAACAATCGGTAATGACTGTGGTCACGTGTTTTCTTCCCCACGTGTCCGCCGCAGTTAAGCATCACGTTTGGCCCGCTGAATGGCCGATAAAAATCAATTTATAATCCAGCACCAGCCGCCGGGAACCACGCCAGTGATTTGCCAAAGTGCTAATGGAGAGTTCAAGTCGTAATTCACACTCCAATATTGAAACTATCGACTTTTAAATTATCATCGCACAGCTTTCTGGCTTCGATCCTATCTGCTCCACCATTTAACGAACAACCTGTGAAAATGCTCCGTAGCTGCTCCAATCGACACAGGGTTCGGCTCGCCAATTTAATGTTATCATTCGGAATTAAACATCTTGTAGCTTCTTGAACATAATCAAGATATGATCAAAAAATTAGAATACAATTACTCTATCAAATCTTTCAAACGTTAGTTCTTTTTTCAACTTCAGATTATGTTAAGGATATTATGTTTCGTCATGGTGACTTATCCTTCCAACAAAATCCTCCCCACAAGAGGTCTGCGATGGTTTACCGCAGATTTAAACATTGTTTCTCAATTCGTTAACTCAGAGAATGTTTAATTTCATAGTTCAAAGTTATTCGATTGATCAAGTGTAATAATTACTTATTAAGGCTTATTCAATAACTCAATAAAATATATTTTTAGAGTCTCATAATCTGTTCTGTAGGCATCGATGTAATTTTCAATAATATATTTCAATCACTTTATTTCAATTGTTCAATTTCATAATTTTTTTGCCCTAATTTATACTGCAAGGAAATGATCTATCAGATTGCCCAGATACGAAATGAGTAATACTCCTAGTAATAAGACTCCTAATTCAACTAGTAAGATTATTAGGGCTATGAGAGTGTAGATACCCTACAGAGAGAACTTGGAACATAGAGTCAATGTAATTGGCTTAAAAAAAATGGGAACGTAAGCGGGTTGGATACTCATCAAATCATCGTGCGTCGATTAAATTAAATTGATTAGTAGTCCCATGCATTACGAAGAACCAGTGCCTATTCAAGAAACTTCAGTTAGTCGGGTTAGATAGGAGATTGGAGATGTTCTCGTTCAGACGCTTTTTGCATGAAGATTTGCGAGGCTCCTGCATGGTGGTTGTTAGAGACTGGTTCATCGTTCAACTCTTTCAATATGGGCGAGCCTGTCGGGGTTTGTTTGCTGAAGAGTGTATGGATGGTAGAGGAGATCAAGGAAGAAGTCTCAGGTACAGCTAACCATGTTTGCTCGTTCGTTCTCGGTAACCTTTCGTAATGGTTGGGGAAGATAGCTGTTGAAGCTACCTAGATTGACACGGTACATATTATTACCGCTCGGAGTTCAGTTTTGCATGTTGCCGATCTCTCAGCCTGGTTCTCCCCCGCGACGCATAACGATGCTTCTCCTGCTACTTAATTGCCAGTCATACGCATTCACCGTCTCATCAATCACAGCCAACAATTACACCAATCATAAAAATGAGTACTGCAAACAAACCTCCCTTCGCTCGTACTGGAGAAATGAGTACGGCATACTTTTCCATTCAGTAATCGATTCTTAGTTTGTTTTGCTAGTTGCTTTCAGATAGTACCTTGGCCAACTGTATCATTTGGTTCAACATTTTCTCATCCTTTATTACTGTAGTATCCTTGAATTAGCCTATCAACAACCTACATTAATACATTATATAATTTCTCATATGATTCCACAAAGTCTGCCTGTTTCTCTTTCCTATTTACACTTGTTTGATTGATTGATGCGAGATTGTTGTAGATAAATGTGTTGTTCTGAAGTGATCATGCCAAATTCAAAAATCATTTTTTGATGTTTAAGAATCTTCCACGTCTGAATTTATTGATGGTATTGTTATGAGAAAACAATTTAATACTTCTAAAGCATCTTTGATTACATTTTAATATAGTTGAAACAATCGTGAGAAACTGTAAAAGTTCAGAACTTTGTTTCAAGATTTTTTGTATGACTAATGTATGCAAAACACAGGAATTTGCTACGATTTACATAATTTGAAGTACTGCTTGGATAATGGCGTAAGTTAAAAATGGCGTATTTCCACAAATAATGGCGTGGGTAAAAAAATGACGCACATTTCTGCTAAATTAAAGAAAGCTATGAAGTAGCATTGCACCGAGTATCCTGGTGAAACCAACCTGCAAGCTACTTTGATTAACTTATAAATGGAGTGCAGTTATTGCCAGATTATTATTATTATTAGATTATAATCCGTGTTTACTGACTTATTGAGAGTACATTCAAAGAAGGTGAGGGGAGGAGAAAGGAGAAGGAAAGGAAAGAGATGGAAATATATTGTTTCGAAGGAGGTCTGATAGAGAGAGATGATGAGGGGTTGGTGGAATGAGGGAGGTTTTGTAATGCTGAGTCCGTGACTGGTTATAACAAGATGTGTGCTGACATAATAGCGGACCTATACTTCACTCACAATTCTGATGTGAGCCACGGCGCCTGCTCCAACTTTCTCACTCTCTCTCTATCTGTATCTCTCTCTATTCCTCTCTTTCTTTCTCTTTGAGCAGTAAACAGCAAAAGCGCAATCAACAGCGCCTCAAACTATCTAGCGAGTAATGCGACTCGAAACGATAACACACACTTAACTCACCAAGTACAGCACTTGCCAGATTGCTATTTGACCAGCCAACTCACAGCGGCCAACTTGATTGTGTGTTTATTGGCAGATACTGAATTAGCAGCACTTCTAATTTCCACACTGGCTCCCACCACATCGACAGTCGATCTTTGCAATTGCACATTCCCTTCCAATCGCTTTCTATCTTCCAGAAGCATGTTCTCTGTCCTCACTCAATTCATTAAAAAGCAGGTGTTTATCATAGGAAATATTGGAGAAGCTGATGAGACTGAAACTTGTTGGAAGAGCAATTGATGATGTTCCAGAATATTGAGAAGAATGAAAAGAAATTACCAATGATGGAAGTGGATGGATTTAGATTTCAGAAAAAAATGCTGAGATCATATTTCTGAATAGATCAAAAAACGTTACTCAATCAATTGATGTTTTCAAAATATTGAGGAGAATGGACAGAAATTAACAATGATGGAAGATGGAAGTGGAAGTACGAGTATATAGATTCTAGAATACTAAAATCATGTTTCTTAATAGATGGAAAAGCCCCTCAAATAATAGATAGGCTACGAAAGCCTATCAGGCATTCAATTCTTCATTCTGTAAGATCAGGCTCTTTAACTTCTCTTTAATAATCTCTAATTATATTCTATTGTCATATCTTGCAAAATTCAGAAAGAATTGTTTGCAACTAATTTTTATCCTCTTGCTTTCCTCAAAAGTTTCACCACATCGAGAGCTTGTGAGAAACACACTCTTCGTTTTCAGCGATTGCATATTATAGTAGAATATTCGATGTGGGCCAAATAACTGTGGATTCTTAGAAGAAAAATATCATTTTCAAATCTGCTATTAATGACATGAATAGCCTACGACTTTGCTTTGAAAATGACTTTTCTGTGAAACTTGGTGTTTTCAGGCTCTCATGAAAATGTTGAATACAAACTACACTACGAACACTAAATACTGTAACTGTACCCAATGCAAATATTTTTTCAGTGATCGCTATTAAAATTCATGTTAACAGCCTGGATGCAAGCTGACATTCACATGAAGTGCAGTAGAACGTGCTGAACCATCGTCGATGGTCAGTGCTGCTGCAGTAATCAAGTTTTTCAGCCGTTCGCGAAGGACGTTGGTAATAGAGGTGACCGTGGGATGAACCGTACGGTCCAGCGTACTATCAGACAAGAGAAGAGTTACGCGCCGAAAGAGCGAATTAGAAGCGATCGGTGCAGGTGATTGAGAGCCGGCAAGCGCATGACAGCAGCAGCAGCAGCAGCCATATTGGAGCAAGCAATAATAAAGATGCGATCTTAGCCAAGAGTGGAGGCGTCCGGCGATTGTAATATTGTTTAAATTATATGGGAATTAATTTGTGAAACGTGTCCACATTAACAGCTATGGATCAGGTGCTGCAAATAGCTTGTAGCGCGGCTGTAAGCTAATAACAAATTGTTGATCCGTTGCGGGTATTTAGTTGTTGCTGTTCCTGCTGTAGCTTCAAGTACCTAATTCCGACATCACCCTTATCAGCAGTCTATATTGTGAACGTATTGAGGCTGCTATGGAGATTGGAATGTGCGGTGGAATGTAGGAAATGGATTCCGTGCTACAATAGCTGTAGCTGTATATCTGATGAAGTTATTATTATTGGTCGTACATTATGAAAAAATGTATGTTGTACAGTGAAACATATTTATAATAGAGGATATGATACTATCGAGAGTATTTCATCCTTTAATGAACAATATAGGAAAATATAGGACATGGCTATTGGGATAATAAGAGAAACTTAATGTGAAGACTTCTTTATAACATTAATAAAAAAAATAACAATAATTTCGAACTTTTCATTTATCATCATTGCTTGCTGACACTTTGTTATTCCACCATCTCTTCCCATAACAAAATATATATAGAATACTGATTCCCATTAAATTTTTGCTTCAGAATTAATTGGTTCCTTTCAGCATTTATTAAAGCAGAAAAAATTTGAAATCCCGAATATTTCTTGTATGAAACCAACAATCTGCACCGTTTGTTCTGAACGGTACCCTCTCGCATGAGTTGAACTCTTGGCATTACATTGAGTTACAATGTGATTTCTGAATTATGCGGCAGAATGATGAGAACTGTATTAAAAAAAGATTCATTACAATTACTAGAAATATTATCGTTCAGTGCCTCACTTTCCACCTCATATTATTCTGATACTTATTGTAAAATGGTTTTTGATTGTTATGAGAAATAGCCCTGTTAGAAATGGGTGATTGTGAAAAATACAGGCGGTGATATGGCATTATCAATCTATATCGTTTCCGGTTGTCTGCCAGTGATGATTAGGTCTACTCAACAAATCTAGGTGATAAATTAGACCTGTTAATTGGATAGACAGACCAGCAGCAATTTGAATAATAAAGATGTGGGGTGTAACATGTCGCACTAAGTACCTCCGCTTAGTTACCAATGTTTGTATATTATGAACCATTGGAGTGGAGTGGATATTATAGTCTGTTGGGAGTCTGGCAGTGACCAGATGTTACAATAGTTCAGTTGTAGGGGTGGGTCTGTTCCACCTCCCACCCAGAACCCGTCAGCCACCCTAAACGAACCTGCCCTTCTCATTTCAACTCTCATCCCTCATGATTATTACCTTTTATAAATCCATTACTTGTTATTGTTGTTTTCAAAATAGCCCCCGTATTATGCTACACCCCGCTGTGAGTTTGCTATATTGCATCCATTAAACTCCTCATTACACGACCAGCCACCTTTAGATAGCAACTTTCCCGAATAATAGCAAAATAGTCCAACAGCTTTCTGACAAGCATAGAAATTTCCTTTGGCATATCCTGTCAGATGAAAAAAGCAGTGGTGAAAGTGAAATCCAATCATTTTTATCCTAGAATTGTTCCATACTCTTTGTTCGATTTCCTGTTCAGAGGCCTATATCCATATGGTATACGAGGAAATCAAGAATTGTGAAAAATTAATCGAATCTTATTGTGCTAGCTTTGAAGTTTAAAGAAAGATGACATTAGAGGAGGGAAATACCTCCACAAAATTCGGCATAAACCTTAATGAAATCTAGCTTCAACATTGAGAATCAACTTGAATCTGAAATACACTGGATTGATGATTCAGAGTTCATCAACAAAAAATTCAACACATATCTGAACCAGTATATTTTTCTAAAATCTTGATAATTATTCAATGGCTACTAATTAATGTTTAAACTGAGTACAGTCTCGATAATTTTGAATTAAATCTTACATATCTTACTTGTAAGATATGTAACTCAACATGCTCTATTTTGTGAGTTATACAACAAGCTTCTTTGAAAGAAATTACGAATCATGATACCGAACTTCAAGGCAGGAATTATAATGTATCGCAAGCATTTGAACAATGACACATCGTACCATACTATGTCATCAAATTAAATACTCAACTATTGAAAATCAAGTTTTCCAAAAACTTGGTAATTTGTTAGAAAATTGGAATACAATTCCATGACAGATACTTTCAATTATTTTCAATTTCTTGGCTATTGCAGGCAAAATTACGTTAATGGAATCTAATCCATTCTATATTAGGTCTACCTAGGGAGGAATGTTGGCGAATTATTGATGTAATCGGTGCTCCACGATCTTCGCTTGACAGAGGAGAACTCATTGCAGCAGCACAGTAAAGCACATGACCTGCAGCTCCACTTACAATTAACGTCCGAAGACCTTTGGTCCAGCTATGATGGGTTCAGTAAATGAATGAGAGTAGATGCTCGGCTGAAATGCGTTCGCTTATGAGCGTTGAACGTTATCAGGAGAGGCTATAAAACGTGGTAAGCTTATAGCCGCTGGGATGAGCTAGCTGCGTTGCCTTCGTTAGGCTTCGTCATCTGCTATCATAAGCTGGAGCAGAATCAATTGGTTCACATGTTTACGGCATACTCCCTTATTACCCTCGCCAAGGACAATGAGTGCGACTCGCGATCACGACTCGACTATCAGATATGACTCTGGGCAGGGGGCGTAGCCCCCCATATCACCCGGGGGCAGCACGAGTACTCACAGCACTGCCCCCATTACCGCCCCCGCCGTATAACAACAACACACACATCTCCCATTATTGTTACTTCGGTTACCTTCCGATCGCCTACTTTCTACCCCAACGAGACATTCTATCTCGAATATTTACTGCGAAATTCTTCCAAGCTTATCCATCTACTTCCAGCATGACCCATCCACTTATTTCCCTTATTAGTTCCTCTAATAACCTCAAGTTCATGGTAATCTGTAGACAGTGGATTGAAACTTGATGTATAAATGTTATTATTATGTAGAATCAAAGACAATTAGAATACTTATAATAGTTTCCTATCGTCTTTGGTAGAATGGTTACTGGCAGAATAAAATTTATTTAAAGAAGAGGTTAACTTTGCATAATAATGACAACTATACATCGAACAGCTCATTAACGTAGATTGATCCCTCTAAATTTTGAATTATGGAATTTAATGAGAATTTGAATAAGATTCGAATTTCATATCTAATGTTTTTATTGGGAAGTTGAAACAATTTATCGTTTTATGTGATTGGGATGATCAAGTCCGAGAATTTGTCATTCTGTATTCATTGTTGATTTGTTCAGTATGTACAAAAATAACTTCGAGTTATGAATATAAAGTATTTGCAGCGTCTTTTCTTCCCAATTGCGATGAATGTTTTAAATTTATTTGAAAATAACGTTTAATCAAGGTTGTAAAGTCAATAAAGTCAATATTTTCTAATTTTGAATCATCATTACATCACAACGATTGAATAGTTACAATCAATAAGAGAGGACAATAAAAATATATTAATAATATTGGAGTTGTCATTATTGAGATGAATATATGAATATAATCATTCGAATTCTCAGTAATTCCCATTCCATGCTTCTCACTGCTTCTTGGATAGCTTTATTTAGGTGGTCCAATTTTCCACGAATTTCAATCATTGTTTGGCTACAAGATGTCGGGGACAAACAGTTAGGTGCTCATGTGTGCTGGTATGTGCGTGTGTGATGTTGGCGCGTGGCGCGTGGCTTGGCGTCTTTCACAAAAGACCAATCGTCTCTCACAAGACACCTGGGTCCGGTTAGTTAGTATGTGTGTGTGTCACATCATCTCTCTATTTCCTGCTCTTACAATTTTCGAAATGAACTCGAATTGTTCGTTGCACCTCTGAACTAATACCGTATCAGTAGAGGATTGCAAAGACACCGCTGATTGAGAGGCAAGAAAAGATATAGATGGTGGAAAGAGAAAGAAGAGCAGAAAGAAAAAGAAGAAGAATGATGATGATGTGAAGTCAACAAAGGCGTCTTCCCAGGTGCAGATCAATTACTGACTATTGAGAGCTTGATGGATCCTTTTGTTTTCGGATGTCATCGCTTTTACCGTTATCAGTCTTATGTCGAAAAGGGCGTCAGCTGTTTTGCGCACGCGCGCTCATCTGCCTTTTTTTTCTTCAAGGGTTGCAGCAGCACTATTGAAGTGCCTTTCATTTTCCTTTTCCACCCCGGTGATTTCTAACGTTTCCACTCATGTCACTTTTCGGCACAAAGATAATTGTTGATGATCACGTCCAAGACGAACTTGTGGGGTTCCAGTGACTGACTGATAGACAGACGGCAAACCTCTTTCGCTTCCACGTCCGTCCGTTAGGCCATCAACCTTCTGGAGTATCATTATACGTTTTGCTAAATATAAAATTATCAAGTAATAGCTTTATATAACAGTTATTATTACTTTATCTTGAGTTCGGTTCCTTGGTCAAACAATTTCCCGAAATTGAATTCCTCATCCAATATGAAGTATTTTTTTGAGAAATTGTATTTTGATAAAAGTGTGTAAGAATGACCTTTTTCAAAATTAAAAGTTTTTAATTGTTATTATTTTAAATTGAAAAAAGCAAATTAGAAATGGAATGATGAGAAGCTACTTGAAATGTTCGCTACGAAATCTACAAATACAATTGGCTACGAACTACAATTCTATCTTAGAAATCTCTCGAATTTCCCGTTTCGTTTTTGTTTGTTTGCTTCCTTTAGAAATAAAACCTTTAAATTTTCTTTTGTCCGATATTTCTTTATTTTGGTCCGTACATGATAATACACTTCTGAGTACACTGTAAATCTATTTGTTCACTGTAATTTATTTTGAATCATATTTATTCCATTAAAATTATGAACATCAACCTTGTTTGACAATAAATTTATTAAGATTAATAAAGAGGACTCATATCGTCTCCATATATTCATTCGATTTTGAACATTAATCAACATTTGTATTGAACACCAGAATATTAATAAAGAGGATTCATTCCTAGTATTCAATTCGTATAAAAGATTCATCCGATCACGAACATCAATCAACGTTTGTATTGAACACCAAACAATAGTTGAAGAACATCCGTCTGGTTCATGCAGTGCATTTCCGATGCATTTCTAGTTGAAACAACAATCATTGCAGAGGCGTTCAATTGAGATGACGGAACGTTGACTTTGGCGAGAGATGATCTGTTGGATGAAGCTGCTTGCCGGTGCGTGGCCACCCGCTTCTCCTTACCTCCTCTTCCTTCTTCTTCGTCTTCTTCTTCATCTCTTCCTAGTCGTTTTCATCGTCGTCGGATATGGGCCATTTTTCAAGCTCTGCTTGCCTTCGCCACTCTGGCGTGAAGCAGTGAGTGCACCGCACCGACTCTGCCGGTTCACTCACACTGGGTCAACTTTTCCCTCCTAAACTATCTGTTCGGCCTTCCAATTAACCGCCTACCACAACACACACACACACACTCACTCGCATGCCGCGTTTTCTTTCCACATTGTGAACCCGCTTTTCCAAATTAAACTGTTAAATTAAAACATGGCCTTAGTTTCTCCAATACCGTACACAAACACCAGTCACGTGATGTATGAAATTTCACAGAGTAATTGGCTCTAATTACTTGTACATCTATTTTTAGAAAGATAGAATGTGTATAAAACAGATAGATGTTTCAAAGACACAAGATAAATGTTTGAAAGACACATTAATTATAGCCAAGGGAAAAGCAAGAATACCTATAGTTCCAACCTATTGAAGAAAAGGGATGATATATTTCTTTAATAGTATTAATATTTTGTGTCAAGTTCTCATATAAAAAACAAAGGCCTACAGCTGAATGTCTTCATAAGTTTATACCAAAACTGAAAATGAGATTTGAATTCGGTAATACATTTATTGCTTATACAGTATAATAAAGAGTACAATTCACCGATAATAAATTAATCGTAACTTAGCCACGTCTACCATATACGAGAATAAGAATTGCAATTTTACTGATATTGGAGGTGAGATATGAGTGAGGTTTTTTTATAGATTGCAATCCTGTATTCAAATGTCGGAGAAAACTATGATTTAAATTTTCGAAATGGGTTTGGAGGAGGATCTTTCAATCTAGATAGTTTTATATCTCTTATATTCAAATGTTTATTCTTTGGGATAAGGTCAGTGAACAAACGACGGAACATATTATCTTATCGTCCTATCTACTAGGATTATCAAATCCAGGATCGATCTTTCTCCACAGCCCAAATGTTTAAGTGCCGTGTAGATTAATGGTGTAATTATTCGCTTTCAGCAATATAATTAGTGAAATCTATTTAGTGATAAATTATAGTTCCACGGGCTTAGCACACGTTCACATTCTCTTTTTAATTAGTGATTTTGTAGTGATAGTATTTTTGGAGATTGTATCTTCAAAGTTTATTTATAATGTGTAATAATTGTTTTTATGAAAGCTCATGAAGAGATGCTTTCATAAGGGAAAGTTATCATTCCAATCAAACTCGTGAATAATTCGAATTTACAAAGCAAATGAACATTCCATTTGTTCACAAATAGCATAGTATTTGAACTCTCTTGAAAACTGTGGATTCTGCGAGAATTGAATCCAATTGAAATATTTTTATTTTGCTTGAATGGCTTGCTATAATTTCTGCTGTATCCGTCATATTCCCTCTTTATTTTCATTAATCTCAAGAAAATTGAACGGTTTCTTACTGTGTTTTTAATCAGATACCGTACAGTGACTTTCCAATTGTGTTCATGAATGAGCTCTGTTACTTCAAATTCATGACTACTTACAATTGAAAGCATGGTGATCGTGAGCCAAAATTGTTCAGATACCAATCGATTCAAAAACAATTAGGAGATAGAGTTTCAATTCTTGGGGTGGACTAAAATTCGAAACGACATACAACTTATCTGTAATCGTTTTGAACGAACGGCCCAAGGGCATGCTTTCATAGAATTCATTTAGGTAGCAACTCATTCGGTACCAATAACAAGAACACGGATACATTTAGCCAGTTGCAACTCATTTTCAAAGGTGCAATGGTTTTGGTGCACGCCTCTAGTAATAAGCGCTGGCTTGACTCACTCACGTTTGGAGCTGAAATTTATGCAGCGTAATTGTATTGAGACGTTGCCGAGTATTGGTAATTGTTTATTGGCGATTGTTTATGAGCGATAGAATGCCGGCTCACAATGGAAGGGATGGTGACTTTTGGCAGCAGGAATAAATTCAAGCTTTAGCCAAGAACTGGAGAGTGAGCTTTCAAAGAGCCGCTTGATATATGGATGTGGGTATTCATTACCGTCCTTTGCGAAGCGTGGTATGCTTATTTGGTCATCGCCGGGTATATTTCCTATAGGTACCGTATATTTTGTTCTCTTTCGCTTTTTAACGGAGTTATAAAGTCTCAATGATGATTCAATTTTAGCTTAAGAGCCTCTTCCAATCAATTTGGTTGTGGATTCAACTGGCCCACTGCTAACTCAGAGAAACTCATGAGTTATTCAACCAACATAATTTCTAAAACTTCAACGTATTTTCATAAGAAGAATTTAATAATTATTTTTGGATGAGAATGAGAATTATACTCTATTACTGGAGCTTCATACAAATAAACTCATCATCTTCCTCCCTGGAAGATGATAATAGTTCTCCTTGGAATCATATTTAATCGTTATGGATGGATTCTCCTGGAGAAACATTTTTTCGTATACTTTATTCGTGGTATTAGCTTTCTTTTTTTAAATCTTTTCATCACATGAAAAGATTAAAATGGCAGCGTCAAATTTTTCTTAATCAATTAATCACCTAATTCCACTATACGAGTAGATTGAGAAAAGATAGTTTAGGTTTTTAAAGTTTTTATGCTTATTAGGAGCAAGAAGTTTCAAATTGATTTGATTTGAGAGGTATTAAAAAAAAGAAATATACTGGTACTACACCAATAATCGTCGAACTTCTAGATTCTTTCAATTTTAATTTCAAAGGACGGATTCCTCACTAAGTTTAATTTTAAGTTTAGACGGATCCTTGCAAAACGGATTCCCTGCTTGATAGAGCACTGATTGAACACCGGAAGACTTTTAATGTAGCTTATAAGAACAAGAGCGATCGTTGTCGATATGCATATTGCAGACAGCAGTTGGTTGAAAGGAAAGGTTTGCAGTGTGTTAGTGTGCGTGCAGGAAGGGATTTTGGCACGCAGGTTGTCTCCATTAGGTGTGGGAGACTCTTGCAGTCCTGTCGGGGGCATGTTTATGTATGATGTAAATAGCTCGTCCTGGGAACGACCTTGAGTGGGATTGTTCGCCGCCGACAACTCCAACAATCGTCTTCGTCCGGAATGTTTACCGGTAACTTTTCATCAAAGCAACGTTCTAAAGTGGGTCTTCTGCCGCTGTCGATGGGAATGAAAAGTATAAGTGAAAATAAATTATGACAATCATCAAAATAACTACAAAGAAATTTGATTTATTAGTCAAGATGAACTCTTATTTGAGTTCAAGATAATCTTATTTAAATCTCATTTTTTTAGAACAATGATTCTCCTTATTGTTAGGAGTGAGCTTAAACCTATTGTTAGGTTTACAAGAACTACTTGGCTTCAATGGAATTGAATTAATAATATCTATTATGTGTGATTTTTCTCGAAAGAGTACAATATTTGTTTTTTCAAATACCTGCCTTGCTAGCTCGATTTTTGTATGCAGCACAGCATGCTGCAAATGCTTAATCATTGGTAGCATGCTGTGCAGGACACGGAGTCGACCAAGTGTGGACATCATGAAACTGAATGAAAAATGTGGAGGAATGGAAAGTTCATTACTAAAACGAGTTCTAGAATGATACAGTATCAAAATACTGTTCATCTTAAATTTGCAGCCCATAACAATTTATATGAAGTTACAATGTTCATTGCTCTCAGAACAATAATTATTACATTAGTTTGTTCAAACTATATATTATTACATTCGAATGGAAAATTCCCAAAATATAACGACGAAGAGATTCGTTATTAAAGTAAATTGTAAAACTTATTAATTTTTTTCTATCGTATGGCTTTTTATCGGTGGGGAGACCCTTACGGGTAGGTTCCACCTCGCCTAATTGCACAATTTTCTGTGTCGGTCACCCATCCAAGAGCAGTCTTGAATGTTTGTTACTTAACCACATGATTACTTAGCAACCGCTCTCACCGAGTGACCACTGATATTACTCTTAATTGAATTAATCTCTTATCATTACATGGAGACTTGAATCCTTCATTGAAAAAGGATTGGAGCATTGAACCCCTCTAGGAAGACGCAGTTATATCATGTTCGGAGTATTCAATTCAATTCATTTATTAACTTCTTTCGAATTATACTTTTGAAATAAAAAACAAAATTGAATGATAAAACCACCATTGACAGTACTGTATAAAATACAATACAGCATAGACTGTAATGTATATGAGTGTCTCTCATATTTATTGTTAATATTATAAATTTATGTGTTTATACACTACATTGGAGCATAAATACGATAAAGGTGTACTTTTGAGAATAAATAGGTTTACTAATTCCTTGGCCTTGAACGTTAAACTATTGTCAACTGCATCATCCACCTCTTTCTCAAGCATTTGCCTCTCTTAAAACAAACTTTAAAATCCAATAATTCCACCTAATAACACTTATTTCACAACGTGCATCTCCTTGTATACAGCATCCGATTTCCTCCGTAGTAGATTTGACGCCTGTCAGAGAAACTGTTCTGCAATTGGACGAGGCGACGGAACAATGTGAGAGGAATAAAAAAGTGTAAGTGTCAAAAATCACAGTAATAAGGTGGAGGAGAAAAGAGACCGAGTGGAACGATTCCTGGAAGTCGGCGGGCGATTCGAGAATATTGAGCTGAGTGTGAACAGGGCTGGCAGAGACCAGCGGGATGCCTGTTGGCGTCTTGCAGCCTTTTTGTTGGGCGTTTCATAAGTTGGGTACCGGAATATGATGACGTCACAAGGTGGAGCTTCCGACGCAGCCTTGATTGCTCTCCTAATGCCAAATGCGCCGCTATACACGACAAACATTATCAAGACGCTCTACTGAGTTCATCCCAATGTCGAATAGTGCACTCGTTTACCGTCTGCTAATTCACAGTTGCTAAGTTAAATTATTGTTACGCTTCCATGATACTCATCACATTGGTTATCGTGTTCCAGATTCATCCGTTCAATTATTCCGTTTTTCTAAATGTGAGCCGGCTGCATTATTTATAAATATTAATATTGATCAAAGATATTATTATTATATTGAAATTATACATGAATGTAATACTCCTGTCTTCTCATTTGAATGCTTGTTGGAAAGTATTTTTTTAGGATACTAGAAGTTTACAAATTTTAGCATTCATTATAATCTGATTAGAAGGTAGTATCGAAGGAAAAAAGTTCTGTAGAGACTCTTCATTGAGGAACGCTGTTAAATTTCTCAACTCATCGTCGTACAAGGACTGTTAAGGAGATTCAGGAAACTCTCCATCTCCAGTCCTGTAATCTAGGTAAGGAACTGTTATTGCTTGTGGCTTCTCCAGAATATCAAACTTACTTTAAATTGAGAAATAACTCGTATGGAGGCCAGACTAGAAAAACAAACTATCAAATTGAAAAATAACTCGTATGCAGACTGGTCTAGAGAAAAGGAGACTTTCTTCTTAGAATCCGTTACGTTGCAATTACAGAGCTTCCATTATCATTTTTATGACACAATTGATAGTATTAGTCTATCAATAACAACTACTAATTTATTGCTATCTAATTAATCGGCATAATACTCGAAGAGTATTTCCATGAAGTAGGCAAAATTTGAGAAACAGTATATCATCAACGGGGAACGGCATAACTCAAGAAATATAACTTTCTGATATTGAGAATCTTCCACGTTCCACGATATCATGATTGCTTAGTGTGTATTTTTGATATTTCCATTCTCAGGAAGATACGAGGATAATCTCTTTTCACCTACTTTTAGGATAATGCCAAACTAGTGTATTGAACGGCAATGAAACCGAAACTCACCTTGGCCCTTCAAACGCTTTGTTCGCGAGTAAAACAATAATTACAAAATGTCTCTGGTATTATTGTTACTGCCGGGGACTTATAAGACACGGTTTTTATCAGCAAACACTGCTAAGAGAGGTATAATTAAAATGAGTGGCTGCCTAATGATGGGAACGCATACCAGTCGGGTGGGGTGAGAAGAAAAGCACTGCTTCAATGGACAATGTGCATGCATGGGAACTTCTCAGCTACTCTTGCCCAAGCCTATCTACTACCTACCGACCTGCTCAAGGTCGTCCCATTTAGTTTTCACTGGCTCAAACTTGGCTTTGGTTCACTGAAAAGCGAGGAAGAATCTGGTGTTCTAGTTATACAATTTCATAACTTTGTATATTAAGGTCCAACTGATTGTTATCTCGTCAAGATTTGAAAAAATGTTGGTATATTATTTCAACTTGAATGTTTGTTTTTAGTTTTATTTTGAATAATATGTGTGAGAGTGAAGTTCGTGTACGAGTTAAGATTTAGTTTGTTTCTGCAGTGGCTTTCCCGCATGTTGTAAGTAAAACAGATCAATATAATCAAGACTTTTTGCTTTATAAATCCCATTTCTCCCAAATTTTCATTTAAATCTCTTTTAATTTCTGCTTCTTTTGAAATATTTATACTTTGTTCCTTTTAATAGATCTTAGTAACTACGGTCATAACAATAAATCTATCAGATCTTAGACTGAAAGTAGAAGAGCACATTGAATGGAAAAAATGCGACAAGACAAGCTAGTGAGGTGAATGATTCTCTTTGAGTAGAGGAAATTGAATGAAAAAAGTATTATATATGTATGTTTTAGCATTGAAAGTTGATGAAAATATGTCTAATATTAGATATGTAATGATATTCAAAATAATTATCTTTAGAAGAATAATTAAATAGGGGGGGTGGGGGGTTCATTCAAAGAAAAGTTTGATTGAGTCTCTTTTTAATCAATGATACCTTGTACATAGAAGAAGCTTTTAGTTACTATAATATGAATCAATTTTCAACGAAGAATTAATCAAATCACAATAATCCATTATGTTCATAGCAATGTCTTCCATGTTTGTCAGGAATCTTTCAAACATCAACACAATAAGAACCGGGAATAATTATCATCCATAATCTTTTTCACAAACAAAAAAGCAGCAGAACATTCTCAAGATGGTCTATAAACATGATTACATTGACCGAGCTTTAAAGAGATTAAAGAAAATAGAGAAATAAAGAAAGACAAAATGATGAGACTAGAGATGTGAAAACCTAGATAGTGAGACAAACAATAAGCCAGTTTTCACACGCAGAATGGGGCAAGGTCCTTCTCACATACTAAGGATAAGCCTTTGTCTTGCTGAGTTGTGGGGGGCTGCCACTGCTGCTAAGGTCAGATTTTACGTGGACACAGTTCCCTCACTATTACGTCAACTCACACGTGCATCACTCACGCTGATACAGCGTAGTAGCATGGATGCTACTCCAACAAGGAGCTGAGTTCTTCCTCTATTAACATAATAATGAGTTCCCATGCTATGCGACGAAAGTAACATGGCGTTTTAGTAGCTGCTCTTTGATCAACCGTAAATATAAAACAGTATCAACTAAACTCGTGATTTTGCTGAATATAATTTGTATCTATTTATAATACCACATTTTTCCATAGACTTCTGGAATTTCAAACATTTCCAGGTACACTTATGTATGAAGTAGCAATTGGAATAGTCACTATTATATAGTTTGAAGTTCAAATATCCTTGAAGTTTGTGATGATTTTTGCAAAGGCAGTTGTTTCCCAGTGTGTAACTCTGGGGATTTCTATGTATCGTATCTTTAAGATGTATTGTATCTATAAGATTTAACCCTTTCTCATGTTATTGTAGCTTTTTTATTGTTTCTCTTCAATAAATTTATTATTTAAACGTTTTAACAAAACAAAATACTGATTTTGAAAATGAATGGAGTATGGGTTGAGAATGAATCGATCATGATTGGAGTTAAAAGTAATTGAAAATTGAGTAAACATAGATGAAAATTCTTTTTATCACCTTGTCATGAGCCAATTTAGTTTTGCCACTTTGTTTCTTACTATTCCTCTCTGCAGCAACTTTATTAGGAATTGGAAATTGAAAATATCACCAGAATTGATATAAATAACCTTACATGTATTATCAATCCATGCATAAATGCATCCGCATACGAATGGTTAGAATGGATAATTTTTTATTTGTCAAAGTTAGTGATCTATTATTGGTGATTTAACATCTCACAAGTAAATAATTATCTGTAACTGATACTGCATACTGGAAATATAGTTTCTACTTGTAGTCTAAACAAGTTTTATTAATGTTGAGGCTGAATGGAATTGGGAGAATGGTGGCTTCTAAAAGGCCGCTCCGTTTTTTGCCTTAATCCTTAGATAATGAAAGGGACGACAAAACATTCTTTAGGAAAATTACACGTTTAGAACGAGTCATTAGATTACATTAGGTTAGCCAACAGATTGAAAATGAGGTGGCCTGCTGCTTTTGAGGTACAGAATGCAACATTCTTGTGTATGGAGAGTGGACTAGACAAGAGTAGCCTACTGCATGTGCAGCATGATACAATGATACAATGGGCCATACAAAAACTGTGTACGCTCATTCATTCAGTGCTGAAGGCCAGGCGACATTATTTGTTCATTATTTTCCAGCCTCTGAAGTCTTTCCACGCTTGTAACAGCCGTTCATTCATCTTTTTTAATTCAATAGCGCGCGAGTCCTTTTACTCGAACATGGAAGGTTTATTCAATGCTTCCAAAGTCCTCAATGCTTATCATAATTATTGTTCATTATTGGCTTATCAAAGACTTTTAAAACTATTCACACTATCCAGAAATTTTCATAAGTTGTTCAAGTCTTATTTCACTTGTCTCTCGCTTTAAAACAGTGTAGCCTATGTATTCCTCTTGAATCACATATTCACATTCATGCTATAATATAATTATTATAAGATTTATTATTTTTATTCATGGGTTTCAAGCCTACTAGCAAAGAAAACAAGTTTTATTATTGAAATATATTTGTTTCTAACTCATGAATTAAGTAGTCATATGCCCGGTTTTTCAGTCGCTCAATAGACAGTTTATGGATCCAATAGCACTATTGAATCAATAACCATGAGTTTTCAAATGCAAAAAAAGTTATTGATTCAATAAGTTTATTGAACGACTGAAAGACCGGGCATCAATCTTCATAATTCAAATATATTACAGAACGTATAATACTTGAAACTCTGAGGTAGCCCTACCAACCTAGTGAGTTTGAATGATGGTGCATACTAGCATACATCAATACAATATCTCACTCACAATTGAGTACCTTCCCCCCGCATACTGAAACTCCAGTTCCTAACATTTCTCTCTCTTTCCTTCACACTCCTCACTCTCTTCCTTTTTTTCTCTCCGAAGATATTGACCGGAAACCGCAGTGCAATCGTAACGTTCAGAAGCTACTTCACGTGCACTGGGATAAAAAGGAAAGAAAACGGAAGGAGAAAACATTGGTCAGGAGCGCGGTATTGGTCAACAAACTGCTACAGAAAAAATATAGATCTATCTCTGACCGCAGACTACTACTGTCTTGTTCTCATTAGATATTCACTCGCTCTCTGAGGTAACGAGCACACACTACAATCATCTCAATTCACCTCTATCAACTGCTCGAGGAAAGATGATATGGTTTGCTTAGTAAGACGGGAGAGATAGCTATTTATATAGCCCTGCGCCTGCGATGAAGTATAGTGACTATAGGAGAATAGTCACTATACGATGAAGTAGACTACTTTGGAGAAATATCCTATGAATTAGTAAATAAATGTATATCTATTCTAGTTGCTGACAGAAAAACCGGACAGAAAAAATATATGGTCAAATTTGTTAAATAACTCCTATGAAATTTTAATATTAATGTAATTCAGGTAAAAGGTGTGCAATTTCTAGACTTGAAAGTTTATTAGACAATACGCTGTTCTATCAATCTCCAGTGTGTGCCTTTTTCTTGTTTTACAGGCAGGACTTCTAAATTTTATAAACAGGCCCCAGTAGGCATTTTGAGTACAATATCAACACTCAATCATTTGGCATTCAATATTATGTGAATAAATGATCACTCAACAATAATAACAACTTATTCTATTCCATTCTGATAACTCTGAACTTATTCAATTTTCAGTCTGGCGTGGTCAATATGGTTAATCAGTAGAGACGGTTGGAATTAAAATTTGAATTCAAATTCAAATTAAATTGATAGGCCAGTAATGCAATTGACAAAACTAATATAGAATACGATTCTAAAAATCTGATTCATCAAAGTTATAAGGAATGACGGTCCGGAATAATGTGTTCCAGATTAGTATATTGACAGATTTAGCCTCATGGAATGACTAACAGTTTTGGAAATGAAATTTCCCTGGTCCGAATTTTTGAGCGGAGCGAGACGAAGTCGACTAAGGCCACTCAGGCTTCTTGAGTAAATCGGTTGTGGTCATACTCCTCCTAGACTACTTGGCCGATATCCATGAAATTTGGCTGGAACATGCATACCAACGATGGGAAGGTTGTAAAATAATTAAATCTAAAATCAATGGTAACTTGAAGGAATAATCACCGAGAAAAGTAGGACACAAAATCGCAATCAATTTGGTGTTGAATTGGAGTCAAATCGGAATTTTGGATTTTTCGAGTTCGGAAAAGCTCG